>JAVTVY010010630.1:0-43293 GCA_036873755.1 Hanleya hanleyi | reverse complement strand
GCCATCTTGGATTTCCCCATGAAACCTTGTTATCACGATTTCTCAGGAACTACTGCATGGATCTTTCTTAAATTTGGTACACAGGTTCCCCTTGGGGTCTAGTTGTGCAAGATACCTTTTCTGGTCCGATTCAAAAATCCAATATGGCCACCAGGCAGCCATCTTGGATTTCCCCATGAAACCTTGTTATCGGGATTTCTCAGGAACTACTGCACATCTTAGCTTGCTAAGGGCATTTCACGTTTCACTTAACACTACCCTTAGATTGTCGCTGTGATTCGGCATGTATTTCACACGGCGCCATCTATCTAGAGGGAGATAATCCACTTCGAAAGTTGTTCCCAAAGCATGAGGTCAAATGTGGGCCCCATTTAAACGAGCCAATGAAATTATCTGTATTCAAATATTTCTCAGACATGCAGACGTGTCAGTTTCACGAGGTGCAAGACTGGGGGAGTCTACGCGAGACCAAAACGAAGTTGTGCATATTAGCTATTTTATTTCTCGCTCTAGTGGAGCATGCTCCTTTGTTTATCTTCAGAGAAATCATATTACACGGCCTAACATATTTGAAAACAAAATAAAATCGGCGGCAGACCACAGGAAAATGATATGATTTTTATTTTGTGATGGGGGAACTTCGAGGCCCACCATGGGATCATTTCAATCGATCGCTTTCTGGAGGTGTGTCTTCGTTGTATGAATGTGATTGCACCGATGTCGGATGTAACGGGACCAGTCGGATGTGACCATTTGGGAAATGCCCTATTACACTAGGATAGCACCCGTTACCGCATGGCTACGAGCAGAAGTTTCTACGTATGATCGTGCCATGCATTCGGATGATGCTACTGCAAGGATCTTTCTCAAATTTGGTACACAGTTTCTCCTTGGGGTTTAGTTGTGCAAGATACCTTTTCTGGTCCGATTCGAAAATCCAATATGGCCACCAGGCAGCCATCTTGGATTTCCCCATGAAATCTTGTTATCGTGATTTCTCAGGAACTACTGCATGGATCTTCCTCAAATTTGGTACACAGGTTACCCTTAGGGTCTAGTTGTGCAAGATACCTTCTTCAGTCCAAATCGAAAATCCAATATGGCCACAAGGCAGCCATCTTGGATTTCCCCATGAAAACTTGTTCTCGCGATTTCTCAGGAACTACTGCATGGATCTTTCTCAAATTTGGTACACAGGTTCCCCTTGGGGTCTAGTTGTGCAAGATACCTTTTCTGGTCCCGATTCGAAAATCCAATATGGCTACAAGGCAGCCATCTTTGATTTCCCCATGAAACTTTATCGCGATTTCTCAGGAACCACTGCAGGGATCTTTCTCAAATTTGGTACACAGGTTCCCCTTGGGGTCTAATTGTGCAAGATACCTTTTCTGGTTTGATTTGAAAATCCAATATTGCCACCAGGCAGCCATATTGGATTTGCCCATGAAACTAATTTATCGTCATTTCTCAGGAATCACTGCATGGATCTTTCTCAGATTTGGTACACTGGTTTCCCTTGGTGTCTAGGTGTGCAATATACCTTTTCTGGTCCGATTCGAAAATCCAATATGGCCACCAGGCGGCCATCTTAGATTTCCCCATGAAACTTTATCATGATTTCTCCAGGAGTACTACGTGGATCTTTCTCAAATTTGGTACACAGGTTCCCCTTGGGGTCTAGTTGTGCACGATACCTTTTTCGGTCTGATTCGAGATTTTAATTTGCGCACCAGGGGCCATTTTGGATTTCCCCATGAAACTTTGTTATCGTGATTTATCAGGAAGTATACTGCATGGATCTTTCTCAAATTTGGTACACATTTTCCCTTGTGGTCCAGTTGCGCAAGATACCTTTTTCGGTCCGATTCGAAAATCCAATATGGCCACCAGGTGGCCATCTTGAATTTCCCCTTGAAACATTATCATGAATTCTCATGAAATACTTCATGGATCTTTCTGAAATTTGGTACACATGTCCCACATGGGGCCTAGTTGTGCAAAATACCTTTTTTGGTCCGATTCGAAAATCCAAGTTACGCTTCAATTTAATACGGTATTCCCGAGTTGTGACGTTGCATCACAAGAGTCGGCGGATCAGACGGTGGGGCATATTCTATATAATGACTATAGAGAATATCCATACATTGTACCTTCACCATCCCTATCAAGGAGTTAAAAAAATTTGGAATTAAAATGTATTTCTTGAAATTTTAAATCAGTTTTCTTTAGTTCATGCAGTTGCAAGTGAACTGCCCCACCCCTTCGTCTGCCGGCGGGTCGGCTACATGAAGGGACGTCACTCTTGTGACTCAACGTCACAACTCGACAACTGTAGACTACTGCATGTTTCGATCCTAGGGAGATAATGAGGATTCAGGCACTTTTGAAGTTTCAACATTACTGCATGTACCGGATCCCTTCAGTATTAAGTATTGTACCATCTTACTATTTTCGAGCATGGTATCTTAAAAGAGATATCTCAAACTAGCCCAATAAACAGAACAGAATTAGCATTCGTTCCTAATCATAAAATCTGAAGTATGTTTCATAGCTCATGCCAAAGTATCAAAGAGATTTGTCTTCGCTTCCAGTACCCAAGGCAATGATGACACGTGCAAAAAAATAAATAATTTTCAGATAATCAGGATTCAGGCATAAACAAATAAATAATTTTCAGTGTCTCTTTTTCGCTCAGATTCAAAATTCTGTAAACAAAATTACAAATCAATCGTTTGTTCTTAGTAACAATGGACAAAAAGATCCTCTTGTCATTAGCTTACAATTATCGGACAATGGTGGGCGCCAAGATCCTTCAGGATCTCTCGTTATTCATGACGGCCCTTTTTCTCAAGTTAATGAAGGTCCAATATGGCGCAAAGGTAATAATAAGTGCGCCATGGAGATGTTAGAATTACCACCAGGGAAATGTATTTGTCGTCGGCATAGCGGTGAGGGAAGGGAGACACTATGAATCTTAGCTAGGTTAGGGCCCCATAACCAGGACACAACGTGCAGTCAGGTGAGAGGAAGTTGAGAAACTTTTACCCTGTTCATATAATCTCACACAGCAGTATATACACCTGGGTTGTATATTGTCTAAGTATCAGAGAGTGTATCAAAACGTACATGGGTTTCGCGTTCAATTCAGCCTGGCTCAAAGCCATAGACAACCAAGAAATAGTGGGTACCATCTGTGTTGACTTCAAGAAAGCATTTGATTTGGTGGAACACATTATCCTCCTAAAAAAGCTTGAATGCTACAAAATCTGTCCAACAGCCCTGAAATGGATGAAGTCTTACCTGTTGGCTAGAAAACAGAAAGTATGTTTAAGAAATAAAACATCAGAGGCGGCCGAAGTACTGGCTGGTGTACCACAGGGATCAATATTGGGCCCTTTACTTTTTATTATACGCCCGCCCAAAAGGCGGTCGTATTATGTGATGGCGGTTTCCGTCCGTCTGTCCGTCTGTCCGGTTCTCGTGTCCGGTCTATATCTGGGACAGTTTCCTATCCACAGCTCCAATTTTTGGTGAGTGGATACCCTACGGGGAGACGATGTGTCGCGTACCAAAATGAAGGTCGAGGTCACAGGTCAAAGGTCACTGGCCTAAAAAACAGGAAATCACTGAAGTGTTCGTGTCCGGTCTATATCTGTGAACGTTTTCTGTCCACAGTTGCAATTTTTTGTGAGTGGATACGCCAGGTGGAGACGATGTGTCGCGTACCAAAATTGAGGTCGAGGTCAGAGGTCAAAGGTCACTGTTGCCAAAAATCAGGAAATCATTGATTGTTGACAGTTTTCTATCTACAGTTCTAATTTTTGGTGAGTGGATGCCCTAGGGGGGGAACGATGTGTTGCATATTAAATGTAGGTCAAGGTCAGAGGTCAAATGTCAGTGTGATCGAAAAATCAGGAAATTGTTTAAAATTTCTAATTTTTTGTGAGTGGATTCAATAGGCGGAAATGAAGTGATGCATACCAAAAATTAGGTCAAGGTCAAAGGTTACCGACCCCAAAATTAGGAAATTATTAAAAATAACATTTTTTGTGTCAGTAGATACATTAGGGGGACACAATGTGTCACATACCAAAATGTAGGTCACGGTCAAAGGTCAAGGTCACTGTGACCCCAAAATCAGGAAATCATTAAAAATCATGATTTTTTGTGCGCATTGATAGATTGAGGGAAGACGATGTGTTGTGTACCAAAATTGAGGTCAAGGTCAAAGGTCAAGATCACTGTGACCCCAAAATCAAGAAATCATTAAAAGTCACATTTTCATATGCCTCTCGAAGACGAGGTCGTGTAATGCGATGTTGCGTTCTGTCTATTCATCCATTAACATTTGTTGTCCATGCGATAGCTCTAGTTTCAAGGTATGCATTGATACCAAACTTTGAGTATACCTTACTCGCATGGCAAAGTGGAGCCATACATATGAGATCAATTTGTCAAAGGTCTAGGTCGCAGTCCCCCAAAACTGAATCGAGCTTAGCTGACTAAATGTGTTGGAATATTGTTGGAATATTCGAAGTTCTTTCCCCTGCATTTATATGGTATTGTCCTGTGGAGTTGTCTCCCATGTTTGAAACGCTTCATTTAGTTAAACTGTTGTGAAATAAAAACCATACATTTACTAATTTAACGGGGAGAGGGGTCCTTTATGAACTTCACACCTGTTCATTAACTCAAGAACAAAGGTTTACTTCATCTCTTTCTTCCTCCTTCATGAAAAATTCTCTCGTCTGAAAGGAATCCATTTGCAGGAAAACTACTATTTTCTTGTGTTCGACTATTGTCGATTTCAGTGTGGGATATGTGAGCTCTAAGCTCTTGCTTCAAGGTCAACTAGTTACCAAGAGTTAAGCTCATTTTAGTTTATCATTCAATATAAGATGTGATATATGTTACATTCTTATATGTAGACCTTTCTCTGGATTGCTAGATCAATTGGAATCAAGGCTATTAAACAACCTTGAAATTTGAACCAATGTAATTCCAAATATATGGGCGTATATTGAAGCCCCTTGGGCTCTTGTTATTTATGTAAATGACCTTCTTGTTGAAAAAGATGTAACCTCTTCCACAATTGAACTTTTTGCTGATGATGCCACAATCACAAGCTCCAGTAAAACACTTGATATTGTTGAGAATGTGTAAAATAATGATTTGGAATGGTTAAGTAAGTGGTGTTCAGAAAACAGATTAATTATTCATCCTGTTAAGACTGTTTCAATGCTGATTACATGCCCTCAAAAGCTTGCCCATATGGAAAAAAAGGAACTTGAAATACTACTTAAAGGATTTTAATCACTATTTTTTTCTCTCTGGAATATGTGTCAGAACAGTTAGTACTTAATTAAGAAATTTTTTTAAAATTTTTTCCTTGTCCCCTGTGGGCGTATTTAAGCCTTTTTAATCAAAGACCTGTAGCTCAATTTCCGCCAGTTAACCCGTTAATGAGCTTAGGCGTCACGTGACCTTGTGACGTCAGACAGGCGAGCGTCTCCTGTAGATAGCTGTCAGCGCTATATATTAAGCTGTGGATTTGCGATTACTCCATCGCGTATATCGCTGTATAATTAATCGAAAACGATTCAAAACCATGGAGGAATATGCCAGTGATGATGATCTATATACAGACGACATAAACGGACATCTCGACGTTCTGCCGTATCAGTTTGAACCCGTACCAAACGACCGAAATGAGATGGAACAGAGGGAAAGCGAATCTGAAACATATGAATCGTCCCACACGGAACAAGGTCGACATGTAAACACATACTGGTATGTTATTTATTATCTACGCCGGACGTTATACATGTATATAGGCCCCCTATGCACAGAATGAATAAATATTTAGACAAGGATAATAATTTGTTAGAAATAATTTGTTAGTCCAGGCCTAGCTGGTGAAATTTCAACACGGAGACGTACACCAGTTTTGGAGTTTTCTCTTTCGTTCAGGTCAGTTTGAAAGTACGACGTTATATATTATCTACCAAAAATATTTAGTTCATTTTGTTTTTACTTCTGGCAAATCTGTGTTCAATAAATTATTTTCAGTAGGAATACATGTATGCCGTCCAGCTAGCGTAATTGATAGGAAAGAACAAATTGCGACTTTCTAGCAGTCCTGCTCCCGACTTTTCGCAGATAAGGGGCAATTTCTCGCACAACGGGTGTTGGTGACATTATCAGATAGCCCACCTGCACGCAAACAGTCTAGTAAATTCATGTCACGAGAGTGATATTTAACTCCCGTAAACGGTCATATTTTATATTGTATTATACTCGCCTGATTTCAAATACCCTCTCCTAAATAATTTGACGTAAGCTATTTTTAGCTCGTGCACTAATTCTAAACACGAAGCCCTGGGGATGGAGTATATTATATAACATACACGACGGCAATAGTGCACCCATTTTTTCCGACAGATGGTCTCCACGGGAAACAAGAAAAAATCCAACCCACAACCTTTTTTCTGCTCGTTTGTACAACCGTAGGCGGCACAATACGGCATTTTGGAGTCAATTCACACTGCTATTTATTAGGCGCTAGTATTCTCGAGTCGAATTGTGAAGAAGCAGTATATATACAGTTCCTTGAGTAAATGTCAACAGTATTATAACAATAGTGTTATACCAGGTGAGAAATATTTAATAGGACAGGATTAGGCTTGTGGAGATGGCTGGATTAATTAACAAGGTGGGCTTCAAGGCACGGTGGGGTTCCTGGAACAGTAGCTCATACGCGCTGGGAATGAATATATACTGCTTATTTATTTATTGATGTCATTGTCTTGAGAACGATACCTGTATCAAAACGTCGTCCCGAATAAACTAGAAGTTGTTATCCATAAGTAATTTGTTTATTTATCTACTTCCCAACTTCTAAATGCCACTAAAAGAAATTTCTCCCAGTATGTAATTCATACTAATTTGCTATCTGTCATTAGCGAGCTCTCGCGCCTGTGACGTCACAGATTGGCGGCCTCGCTTTCATTTCACAAATATGCATATCTGACTGGGAGCTAAATAGAGCCGCCAAAAAGGCTTAAATATGCCCACAGGGGACAAGGAATTTTTTTTAAAAAAAATTCTTAATTAAGTACTAACTGTTCTGGCACATATTCCAGAGAGAAAAAAATAGTGATTGAAATCCTTTAATGGCCACCCTATTCAAAATGTAATGTAAATACTGTTAAACTACTAGGAGTGAATGTGGATAGTGCTCTTACATGGGGACCACATTGTGAAACATTGTCAAAAAAGCTTTCATCCCTTATTGGACTTTTATTTAGAAATAGACATCTTTTATCTGTGAAAGCCAAATCCCTTTTTTACACAGCATATATTCAGCCTCACATGGACTATTGTTCTACAATCTGGGGGAATGCCCCTGAATGTTACCTGGAAAGAATTCATAGACTCCAAAAATGAGCAGCCCGAATCATACTCAATGTTAACCCTCTTACACCATCAGCATCTCTTTTTAAACAACTAAATTGGATGACAATATATGAAAGAATATTTCTACAAAAAGTACTTCTAATTTACAAGAGCTTCAATTCTGATCAAAACACTATTTCAAAATTCTTCCAGAAATCATCTGATGTTACAAACCGAACCTTACGATCAACCTGTACTGAAAATCTATACATACCACAATGCAGAACTGAGTACTTCAAGAGAAGCTTAAGCTATTGAGGAGCAGTACTCTGGAATAGTCTTCCACACCATATACATAAAGCGGAGTCTGTAAATTCTTTCAAGAAACATGTACATAATTTTGTAAATAGCAGAGCCTAACGTGCTAGCTTACTGTCTCACAAATTGCCTGTTTTACTGTTTTGTATCTGTAGTTCTTTCGGTATAAATATATAGAAATATGTGTGTGCATGTGTGAGTGCATGCGAGTTATGTTTGATAATATATAACTTTTGTGTTTATCCAGAGGGCCTCAAGGGAGAACAGTCTTCTGACTGATTGTTGTAACCCTCGAAAAATAAAGAATTTATTATATTATTATTAATGATCTCCCCTCGACTGGGGCTCTTGTGTGTGAAGTTAACATTGAATCAATCGTAAGTACAGCCCATGCTTTGATCGGAAATGATTTTCAGGTTACAACAGGAAATTGTTAAAATTATGTCATCATGACACAGATTTTGGGTCATAATTTAGGCGAACAAATATTCGATTATGTGTCTTTCGTTTTGGGTAACCGCTAGGCGAACTGAACAATCGTTCGCCCCAAATTTTAGGGCCTGGGGCCGATTTCATGAAACCTCACTTGAGGCAATTTTCGCACTTGAAAGTTGAAGTGCACTTGAAAACCTCCCTTGACTTGAGTTTTCGCTTTTCATGAAAGTTCACTTGAACCCGAAATGGCACTTGAGTTCAAGTGTGGTATGACCTCCCTTGAAAACCGCACTCGAAATAAAAACGTACTTGAAATGACCAATACGACTGGAGATGGTGTCGAAAAATAAGTTTTTTCCATGTGCCCATGCATCATAATACACGTAGGGGCATTGTTCTTCATCTCATAGGTCCAAAAGTGGCACAGACATATTTATTTGACACCTGAAATTCTACCGATCGGCTCCGACCCATCAAGAATGTTGAGCATGCACTTGAATCTGAGGGGGTACTATTTTTTACCAAATCGCACAAAAGAGTTCCAAAAAGGTCACTTCAAACATCACTTGACCAAGTGCGACCAAAAACGTTTCGTGAAACACAACTTGAGATTTTTTTGAAGTGCACTTGGTCAAGTGCGAAAATCGCCCTTGAAAAAGTCAAGTCAAGTGAGGTTTCATGAAATCGGCCCCTGAACTAGGTTAGTTCCCTTCACAGTAGCTCCTGTCTCAAAGCACTCACGTCGGCTGCCTCGTGTCGATTACTTCTCGGGAGTCATTTTGAAAATATTTGTAATAAAGGTGAGGCAGGCGCGGATCTTCAGCAGATGTACTTCCAAATTAGATAGCATTCATTTTGTGAACAGCTCGTATTCCATCGTAATCAGCGATGATGAAGGCTAACGAATTTTGCAAATGTGTGACTTCACATACAGTGTTTTTTTGTCCCCCGCCGCAACGCGGCAAATAATTCGTAAGCGATAACTCCTAAATGCTTTGTCGGATTCCTCTGAAATTTGGCATCTGCATTCTTTGCGACAAGACGTCTGTTGGTATTACGTTTCAGCAAGATCCGCCTGTAGGTGGCGCCACTGGGTCTTGTTCCAATATTTAGTGCATGTCCGTGCAAATACTGCGTAAGCGATAACTCCTAAATGCTTTGTCGGATTCCTCCGAAATTTGGCATCTGCATTCTTTGCGACAAGACGTCGCTGGTATTACGTTTCAGCAAGATCCGCCTGTAGGTGGCGCCACTGGGTCTTGTTCCAATCTTTAATGCATGTCCGTTCATGTTTGTTCAAATCCTTCGCGAGCGATAACTTTCGAACAATTTGTCGGATTTCTTCGAAATTTGGTAAATGCATTCCCTGCGACAAAACACCGTTGGTGATGTGTTTCAGCAAATCCACCCGGAGGTGGCGCCACTAGAGTTCATTCCATTATTCCATGCTGCAAGTGATAACTTAGAAACACTTGGTCGAATTTCTTTGAAATATCCTACATATGTACCTTTCTGGGTAACATGAGAAACGTTGCGGCTCATCGGATTCTTCTCAAATTTGGCATGCATTTACCATGCCAGAAGCTGTTGCTTGGGATTGCCTTTCGCTCACTTGCACTCACAGGTGGCGCCACCTGGTGGCAACATCACAAATTCGTTTCCGGGTAATAACTTGAGAACTGACCATCGGATTCTTCTCAAATTTTGTATGAATGTACCATGACATAAGATGTCGCTTGATAATGCATTTCACTGACTTGCGCCTAGAGGTGGCGTCACCTGGTGTCAAAATTTAAATTTGGTTTCTGGGCAATAACTTGAGGACCCTCATCGGATTCTTCTCAAATTTGGTATGCAGATGTCCCCACGATACCATGTTCCTTGGGATTGTATTTTTCCCGCTTCTGCCTACAGGTGGCGTCTCCTGGTGGAAAAATTTGTTTCCGGGCAATAATTTGGCAACTGCTCATCAGATTATTCTCAAATTTTGTATTCATATGTGACCCGCCCCAAATAACATGAACACCGGTGGGCATCTAGTACCGGCAATAACTTGAGGACCCCTCTTCAGAGTCTCAAAGTTCATATGCCGATACCATGACATGAGATGTCATTTGGGATTGTGTTTTGCCTGCTTGCACCTACAGGTGGTGACTCCTTGTGGCAAAGTCTAAATTTGGTTTCTGGGCAATAGGTTGAGGATGCCGTCATATTCTTGTCAAATTTAGTTTGCAGATAATATGCCATGAGTTGTCTCTTGGGGTTGCATTTCGGTTACATAATTTTCATGCTACATGGTAAAGAAAATATATTACAGTAGCAATCAACATTCAGTCAGCCATTCGGAGTTGATCTCAAAACCTGGGAAGATGGAAAGACCCCTCTGCTTCTTACGCCTGTGAAGTAGCTGTTGCCATTCTCATGAATATCTTCTGAAACCGACAGCGCTTATAAATATTGCAGCCATTTTGGCGGGGGACCTAGCATCCTCTGGCTGCTTGTTTGTATAATGAGCAACAACAACATAGGGCCAAAGCTGTTCACATGAGGTCCTTTCTCACAGAATTTTCCTATGGACTTTAGCCTGTTCAGAATGGGTCTTCAGCATGATAAATTCGTTACACGGTTTGTCAGTGACCCAATACAAAAATATATGGAATCAGCTCGGCTGACGCCTCGCCCAATATAAATTTTACTGACCCAATATATTTCTGTATTTGGTCACTGATAAACTGTGTAACTAATAGCATCTGTATCAACCCATAAGATATACAATTAGAAGTTGGGGGCTATTATACATGGAGTCTCTGTGGAGGAATACAATTGGACAAACCACTTCAAGTTCCCATCCTGTTGTCAGAGCAATTCTAGTATCCTCAAAGTATCAGCCCAGCACTTGAAGGAACAGTATATTCTTACAATGGACTAAAATGACCCAATCTTGATTTTCATCATATGAAAACAACTGAGAATAGTCATGGTTGTTACTCTTTTCTCTGGACATTTTTTTATTTGTTTCAGTACAAAGTGTTACATGGAGATAAACATGAAGTGACAGCTATAGCCCGAAGCCCTGACAAACAGCACCTGGCAGTCGGATATAATGATGGAACTGTTAGGGTCTTCAGTGTGTCATCGGGGGAGGTCACTGTGACATTCAATGGACATAAATCAACAGTGACTGCTCTCAGATTTGATCACCAGGGTGTGAGACTTGTATCTGGTGCTAAGGTATTTGGTTTCATATCACTTATCATGCCTATATTTTTTGTGGTATATTCAAGCCTAATAAAAAAATACTCGTGTATACCACACTGAAACTTGCAAGCCACAGAACATCTCTCTTCAAATGTTTTGAAAAAACATAATACATGTACATATGAAATTTGAATTACATGTAGACATGGTCTAGCGTGTAAACTTCCTGTCCATCCATCCATATCTTGTCTTGTATAGGACACTGATGTGATAGTCTGGGACATGGTGAGTGAGTCTGGTCTATTCCGACTGAAGGGACATAAGGGTATGGTCACTCAGGCCCAGTTCATGACTGACAGGAATATCTTGATAACAAGGTATGTAGCTCTATGTGTCTTTGGGGCTCTTACTCAGATAATCGGCCACATTGGCTTAGCAAAACTAAACAAGAGATTAAATGCAGCGGTGTGATACAGAGAAATAACAAAAGAAAAAAAAATTGTAAAGCAAAACTCTGAAGCCAGTTTAGATGTACTGTATACATTTATTATAAGATAATCTCATTTGATTATTTTGGGGCAGGCTGAACTGACAGGAAATGGATGTCTACTGAGAAGTCAGAATTTTGTTGTCACCATCTGAGAACACTATTCATAACGGCTGATTTATAACTCTGATAATTTTAGTATTGACCTTCAAAAGTGACAACATTTTTGAAGTCCATTAACATCATCTTCACTCTTTTGTCAAAATGACAGTCTGAGTGCGACTCTGATGGTACGGTATGTGGTAAGAGTCAACTTAGAGAAGTATCAGCCCGCTTGATATGCTACTTGTTTGATTTGAGGTGTAAATGTCTGGGTGTGCCTGGAGCCTGCAGCTGTAAACCTGCCCCTATGAAGGTTGATGACTGAAATGTAAATACAACTTACAGGGATGGTGAGATTAAATGAGGGGTTTGGAGGGTGGAAAAGTTGATTTTGAACTTCATGTACAAGCTAAGAATCCTGCTGTTGTGACTGCTTGCTGGACAAGTCACTGGGAAAGTGAATCAGTTTTCCACGAGTCTAAAAATCTTCTGGGGGATTGGCATGAAATTAGGAAGGGTTGCCCTCCGAACTGGACGAGATTTGATAAGTATGATGCAGCATAGCGAGTAAGAGGATAGTGCAGGAAGTTGTTGTAAACCGCACCAAATATAACATCGGTCTTCCATCAGTTTGTTAAACATTGAATTTTATTCCTGTCACAGAATAATGTCAACCTATTAGTATAATTAATCCATGTATGTGACAAATTTGAGAGAAATCGGTTAAGCCAAGACCCTGAATGTTTGGTCGATACTTGGTGTAAGTACGCATTGTTGAGGCTTTTGTGCAGCTGAAAAGGGTTGCGTCTAGACGCATTGTTGAGCTCAGACAGGCTATTGTAGGCTTTGTCTTGTGCGTTCTTACACCAAGTTTAAACCGAATGTTTTCATTTGATAGTGTGGTTCAAACAGTGGCTATCCGGAAAACATTGTCAGGTCTTATGAAATTAACAGTGTTCATATATGTGTTATTAGTTCACTTGTTATAATTAAGTTCTAATAACCTGTCCTTTCTTCATTTTAGTTCCAAAGACTGCGTCGTAAGGTTTTGGGATTTAGACACTCAACATTGTTTTAAAACATTGGTGGGACACAGGAGTGAGGTATGTATTGATAGTCCTGGATAAAACTGATAGGACAATTAAATTATTAATACAAATTTTTTTATCTGTATGTCCATCTGTGACTGTTTTCTCACTACCATCTATATCTGGGATGACTATGCCAAGGAGCACCAAACTTGCTTCACATATGCATGTGGTCGAAGAGTAATTGGTAAATGGTAATTTGGTGGGGTTTGTGAAGTAACTCCCTGCTGCAGCCTTCCAGTTCATTCTGTGGCATGACCATAAATCTTGACCAGGGGTCTACCCTTCTAAATTTCTGTACATTCCATCTTCTCATTTTATAGCCTTGCTCGTGGGAACTGAATCACTTTCTCAGCGAGTTAGCAAGCACA
The DNA here is from genome assembly GCA_036873755.1 of Hanleya hanleyi. Classification (NCBI taxonomy): domain Eukaryota; kingdom Metazoa; phylum Mollusca; class Polyplacophora; order Lepidopleurida; family Hanleyidae; genus Hanleya; species Hanleya hanleyi. The sequence continues at coordinate 29,899 of JAVTVY010010630.1, read as the reverse complement.
TTTGTCATGTTGTTAGTTGGCAGAGTAACTTTCAATTTTAATTTCTGTGTTATTGTGGGTTTACCAAGCCGTCTCAGGAAGAAGTGTACAGCTTCAAACGTTTTACGAACCTTTATTTTGCTGTGCTAGCTGCGTTTCTTGCTAACTCGTTTTGTCACCATTCTGACCATGCATCGATTTCAATCTGCACAATCGGTGGTTGCCGGGGGTAGGAGCTCGCCGCGGAACAACTCCGTATGATAGCCTTCCTGTTACTCCATCGACCGATACGACGGACTACCGTAACTGGACGGCTTCACGTCTTCGTGAAGAGTTGGGAAAAAATAACATTGTGGCTGCCCCAGCTTTCAACAAGAAATTGTTACAGCAGTTGTATGCGGACAATGTTAGTACGAGACTTTTGGGGCTATCAGCTCGCTGACTACATCCAGCTCGCTTCTTTTGGGCATTTGCTCCGGGCACACCCGGACATTTTCGCCCCAAACCATTCAAAATGTCACAAGCCAGCCGATACTTCTCTGAGCAACTACGCTACGTCTAAGCCGCATCAATACGACAAGCGTACAGATGGTGTCCACGGCTTGCATTATTGTTGTCACTTCTTTGAGAGGCCACACTATCCGTCAGAGGCACCACCAGGTGACCAACTCGACAAGTGTTCTCAGAGGGTGATGACAATACTTTCGGAACCAATCAGACTTTCCCGCTAGCTGAGCCTGCCCCAAAACTTTGCCAAAGGATTCTTTAAATAAATAATATCATTTTATATCATATTTCACGTTCTTTGGAGTTGTTTCACTAACAGAAGCTATAGGGCTGTTCCATTTGAAAATATGTCCCCCGCCCCCATGCACTTTGTTATTTGGAAAGGGATTCCTTTTTAATGGAAATTGATGTGAAAAATCACGGAAAACGAGCTTCATCCGGTCCTCGACATTCTTTGTTGCACTCTGACGACTTCCAGCTGTTTGAAGTAGTCTCCCTTGAAAACAAAGAACGGGCGTGGGCCGAGTGGTCTCCCTTTACTCCTTTCGGATATTTCCGTGGTTTTCCGTTCGGCCTTGAAAATTCAGGGTAAAATGGCAGACAGGGATTGTAAATCTGTTGGCGAATGGTTGAGGCGGGAGGGCTTGGGACAATATGTCCAAACCTTCGAAGGTGAGACATTATTTTATTCAATATGTATTCAACGAATGCGAAATACTAATCACTTACAAATATGTCTTGTAACTGTGTTCTTGAAAATATTCATGGTACATCATGACACCATGTGGTCCTGGGTAAATCCAAAGGGGAAGTGTGACGATAGGCCTGTATCAATGAATACTCACGTGGACTGTTTATGTTTACATTTTGAACAATAGCTAAGCCGTGCGTGCGCAATGGGTGGGTGCCTTTTCCCTTCCAAATAAAAAATGTGGGTGGGTGGGCTGCTATGATGAAAAAAAAAATGCTTCTCTCCCAGGTTGTACTGGACATCTATTTGCTGTGCTTGGTGGAGGCAAGGAGAATTAATTTGCATACATTGGTGGTTGGGGTGTACAATGTTTCCCTTCGGAGGGGGGGGGGTACATCTTTTTGAATGGAACAGCCCTATTTTCCTGGGTCTCTGGGGGAAAGCTGGTCTATTTGTCATCAATTGCTTGTTAGAGCATTTCCACAAAGTGGATGCTCTTATGTTTTCATGAGAAACGACTCCGCCGGATCCGCCGCCGCCGCGACTTTAAACGTGAATATCTCAGAAACCGTTAAATATTTCCGGGTCAGACTTGGTATGCTATCTCCTTAGGACTGGACAATTTGTCTGGTTGTGTTTTGATAGCCGCTGCTCACCACTAGGTGGTGTTGTAGTCTGAGCGTAGGTAAACCATTCTGTGACGATTTCGTCTGAACGGCTTGTCTGATTTCTTTGAAATTTTATTACAATGGTCTTGAAGGATAGGCAATGTGCTGAAAAGGTTTTGGTGTAGCTGGCATAACTTTTAAGGCAATTTTTTTGCATCTGAAAAAACCCCGTTTTTCGTGAAATGAAAATTTACCAATTTGTTTGGAGAAATATTTAAAAACTGTTCTATTCTAGGTTGCCAAGCTTAAATATAAGATTGCCGACATGATAATTCCCTTTCGGTGCGAACCAAATTGCCATTTAAATGAAAAATCTGGATTGCTCATCCCCCAGGGGTATGTACCCCACCCTCTGTCCCATCCTAAAAAACAATTACCACATCTAATAGGTGTGCCCGAATTGGGGAGATCTGAAGCCCTGTGAGTACCAAATTATGTGTTAAACAATTATCCGGGGAAATGCTCTTTGCCCGTGTTTCACACGAGCTTTCATTATCCCCATATCTTAAGAAGTCCTAAGCTCACTGGACTCAAACTAGACACACATCTGGTTAAGGACTACAGCCAAATTAACCTCGTGGGTATTTTCATCATATACTTTCATCCGTTCCTCTCTGTTTCCTCGTTACCACCATATCTCGAGAATGAGTTTGCCTAGGTGCACCAAATTTACATCTCACATGCATGTAGTTGTGGAACAAGCAGGGTTTACTTTCCAGGGGAATCCGATTCCCATCAGCAGCTCCTGCAAAATATTTCACAGGAATCCAACAAATTGCTGTAAAATTGTTAGCATAGCCTTGGATTCCCATGGATTCCTGTAGAGTTAGACTGTGAGAATCTGTTTGGAGTCCTGTAAATTTTGACAAAAAGCTAAGCCGGAACAAGATTATAAAAATCAGTAAGATTGGCCCATTTTACTACGTCACAAGGTCAAACGATTTGGCATCAATGGATTATCTGTAGAATGACCATACCTAGTAGCATATCATGTGCATGTGGTCATAGAGAAGAAGTCTTTTGATTAGGGGATCAAATGGTCAAAGTTCAAGGTCGCACTACACCAGAACTGATTGTTGCTTTATGAGGATAATCTGAGTTTTCGACGGTTTGTAGATATATTGTAGGATACGGTTTTAGTTTGTGGTCTGGGTGCAAGAAAAATAGTTTCATCTTATGCTTGCATCAGAGGATAGTGCTTTGTTCTTAATGCTTGTTTGAACATGTTACATATATTGTATATCAATTAGGGATCGAACCATGACGACAACTCTTTTGAATATCAGAGAAAGTTATCTCCCCTGAATAACAAACCTTTTCATTATGTGTACATTGTCTTGTGCAATATTTTTGATTGACGGTAATTGTTGCAGGTATTCTTAGTTAATGCCCATCTTATGTAATATGGCTCTTATGAGTGGTGGGACATATGTGTTCCTGTGAACAACTAGCCTATTGACACTAGTTTTCATTCCAACTATTCCATGTTAAATATTGAATTGTACATCCCAGTTCCCTAAGTGTAGCCCTTCTAGAATATTGAATGACTTTCTACAAATGAAGATCTGTGAGTTGATGTAATTTGAATTGTATTTTTTCAGGTTTATGATTTCCTTCTAGTTAAAAATGAGAGACAGTTGATAACAGGATCTGCAGACAGTGAACTCAGAGTATGGGATATAGTTTACAAAGACCAGGTAATATGACCACTGAATTATGTTGTACAACCATCTGTGAGTGAACATCAGTGTTTTCTTCAACTCTATCTACTCGTGTATTTCATGATTTTAAAAAAAAGTTTGAGTTGGCAAATTATTTTTATATATAAGGAGTGATATTTGTAGAATTTATCAGAAAAGGAGGTTATTAAGACAGATACAAATAGTACTGTGGCTGGCCTGACCAAAATATGCCTACATGTTGAATCTGGTGAAGAGAAGATATATATTAATGCCTTATTCTTCACTACAAAAACAGCTTTCATGGTTTAAAGGTTCTACCAAATACCCCCTGTACACTTTGCATGCAAACATACAGAGAAACTGTGTGAACAACAAGTTGAAATTGTTTTCTACGAAAAAGAACATCAAACTGGGGTTTTAACACTATAAAACAGATAGCAGGGTTCCCAGCTTTTCATGGAAACAAAATTCCCTGATTAATTTCCCAAATTCCCTGAGAAATATTTCCTCCATGACAGGGTTGTAGCAATTAGAACACTAAGATACATAGGCAACCTGCACAAATGCATGCAATGGCCTCCCTTCCATTCCAGCCATCCATTCCTCACCATACATGTATGTAATTACCTAGACAAACAATAAGTATACACTAATAATACAAGAAAACTTTAACACACTATAAGATGTTAGACTCTTTCCTGTGCAGTCCAGATATTTTATTTAGACAGTTGAATAACAGCTCAAACTGTCTTTCAATGTTTTACATATGTCCAAGCTTTCCTATGAACAGAGAAAACTACCAGTTAATGTTTCTGAATTAGTTCCCAAATCTAAGGCCAGATGATTCAAGTGTCCTTTACACTTTCTCCAAGGAGTCTGACAGTTTAATTACATTGTCCTTCTGCTTTTTACCCCTCAGGCAAATTTTGCCCGAAGGGTTTTGTCGTCGTCAGCGTCGTCTGTCTGTCTGTCTGTCCATCTGTCCCTCTGTCCAACTTTCTTGTGGACACGATATCTCAAGAAGGATTATAGCCAGGCTTGGTAAATTCATACCATGTATGCATTTGGTGAAGGCTCAGAAGCCTATTGAAAATGACCGACCTTGACCTAATTTATCAAGGTCAAATTCTAGTATTTGCTATATTTTTTGAAGGATTAAAGCTAGGGTCTCCAAATTCATATTACATATGCATCTGGTAATTGACTAGAAACCTATCCCAGTTGACTGACCTTGACCTATTTTGTCAAGGTCATATACTATTTATTATTATATAACATGAAGAAATATAGCTAGGCTTTCCAAATTAATACTATGTATACATCTGGCAATGGCCCAGAGGTGTACCAAAGATGATTGACCGTGACCTATTTTATCAAGGTCAGATTCTAGTATTTGCTATATTTTTTGAAGAATTGAAGCTAGGATCTTGAATTTCATATTACAGATGCAACCGGTGATTGACTACAAGCCTATCCCAGTTGACTGACCTTGACCTATGTTTTGAAGGTCATATACTGTTTATTATGATATAACATGGAGAAATATAGCTAGGCTTTCCAAATTAATATTACGTATAAAGGATTGTATTTACATTGTCCAAATTTATACCACATATGCCTGGATCTGAAGTCTATTGAATATCACTGACCTTGATTAATTTTATAACGGTCAAATTATATTTGTTAAGTCTAAGATCTCAGACTGAAAGCCATGTGCTCTCTACGGTAATAGACTGTATACAAGTTACACAAACTTAAACAGCAGATGTTTTCACATACCTTCTGCAGACAAAAGATACTGTTCATTGTTTTATTCTGCTTTCAAAACAAGTGAGTGAGGGAGTAGGATTTAACATCATTTTCAAAACAACCAGACAATCAACTACCTTAGTTGAAATTATTTGTCATAGATATTTCAGGTAAAAAAATACTGTATAGACATTGTCTGCAGATTGGCGAAAGATATGTAGGTGTGTGTTACAAATAGATTTTCCTGTATTTCAGTTCTGTTTGATTGTCTTTGCCTTATGTTATAGTAACAGTATTTTCGTTATTTTGGGATTACACTATAATCTTAGTGATTGCCGACATGTAGTGCTGGCGATTAGGTGCCTTACTCTCAGGGTCATTGGTTTGAATCCCGCTCCAGACTCCAGTCGTTGCTATACTAAGATAGTGTAATCCCAAAATAACGAAAATACTGTTATATGAACACTTTCTATGTGATAAAAAATATCTTCCTATATATTCGGCTATGGAAGCTGTGTCAGTGTGACAATCAGAGGGGTACTGTATGTTTGCTGTTAAGATTATCGGTCTGCTGCCTCCTGTTTTTGTGGGAGGCACGTTGATCGAGTGGTTTAGATCACCAACATGTAGTGCTGGCGATTAGGTGCGTTACACTGGGTGTCGCTGGTTCGAATCCCGCTCCAGACTCGACCAATTTTCTGCACTGGAGTCTGTGTTCTACTATTAAGATAGTGAAATTTCAAAATAACAAAAATACTGTTATACGATCACTTTCTAAATGACAAAAAATATCTCCTTATATTACTGTAGATTGAAGATGTGGTATTTTCCTTATATTACTGCATGTTCTTTGAGAGGCATTTTTGGAAGTTGGAAACTAGTAAACCAAACAAACTGTTACGGATAACAACTTCTTTGTTTATTAGCTGGTGACTTTCCACTGTAGTTACTAACAGGGTTTTCAAACCTGCTAGTTACTACAGTGGAACATCACCAGCTCTAATAAACAAAGAAGTTGTTGCCCATAATAGTTTGTTTGGTTTATATTACTGTAGAGTGGTTTTTACCTTTATACATTACCGAAGATTGAAGATGTGGTCTTTGCCTTATATTACTGTGGATTGAAGATGTTGTCAGTCCTGCCAAGAGGTTGAGAGCACACCCAGAACAGGATCTTTTCTTGTATTACTGTAGTTTAAAGATGTGGTCTTTTCCTTTTATTACTGTAGCTTGAAGATGTGGTCTTTGCCTTTATATATTACTGAGAATTGAAGATTCGGTCTTTGCCTTATATTACTGTAGACTGAAGATGTTGTCTTTGTCCTATGTTATTGTAGGATGAAGATGTTGTCTTTGTCTTATATATTATACTGTAGATTGAAGATGTGGTCTTTGTCTTTATATATTACTGTAGACTGGAGATGTTGTCAATATATTATTGTAGAATGAAGATGTTGTCTTTGCCTTATATTACTGTAGACTGAAGATGTTGTCTTTGTCTTATATTATTATAGGATGAAGATGTTGTCTTTGTCTTATATATTATACTGTAGGTTGAAGATGTGGTCTTTGTCTTTATAATATATATTACTGTAGACTGAAGATGTTGTCTTTGTCATATTATTGTAGGATGAAGATGTGGTCTTTGTCTTTATATATTACTGTAGACTGGAGATGTTGTCAATATATTATTGTAGAATGAAGATGTTGTCTTTGGCTTATATTACTGTAGACTGAAGATGTTGTCTTTGTCTTATATTATTATAGGATGAAGATGTTGTCTTTGTCTTATATATTATACTGTAGGTTGAAGATGTGGTCTTTGTCTTTATAATATATATTACTGTAGACTGAAGATGTTGTCTTTGTCATATTATTGTAGGATGAAGATGTTGTCTTTGTCTTATATATTATATTGTCGGTTGAAGATTTGGTCTTTGTCTTATATTACAGTAGAATTAAGATGTGGTCTTTGCCTTATATTACTGCAGACTGGAGATGTCAGTCCTGCCAAGAGGTTGAGAGCTGACCCAGAACAGGATAATGATGATGATGATGATGATGAGGGAGATGATGATTTAGTAAGTTTGAGATGAAGATTGATCTTATTCTACTAGTTTATCCGTCACTGATGTAAGATAAATACTGATAATCCCAGTGTATATTATGCGACAGTGAATTCTGGCTGTCTGTTAACTTTGGTTGTCTTTTGTTTGATGCGATACCTCTAGTACCAGGTTATGGATTGGTTCCAACTTGGGATATACCTTACATGTGGGGCAAGGAAAAAGGTCAAAATGCCAAAAGTCTGATCACTGGCCCACACAACAGGAAACAATCATAAGTTGCTATGCCCAGGCTTTAACTCGAGTTCAGTCATGTGGATTGTGAAGACATTTGAGGTACTGGTATACTTCAAACTATTATAAATGGCAAAAAGAGAAGCATAGTGAATTTACTGTCTTTACGTTCATCCAATTGTTTGTCTGTTTACTTTCATTGTCTGGGCAAGATCTTCAATTTCTGGCTATGGTTTGAACTTGACCCATGGGGCAAGGAGGAACCCTATTCATTTTGAGATCAAATGTCATGGCACTGACCCCAAGAAGCAAGAAATCATGCTTTTAACACATGGTATAGTTCACACTCCTGGCAGGGAACAACGCTGTTGATTTTGAAGTAAAATGATCAGACAAAGGTCAAGGTCGCTGCTATGTGAACATCAGAAAATTGTGGAAAACATTTATGTGGGCTCTGATTCCCAGTGTAGGGGTTATATCCTACTTACTCAATACCCCAGTACAGGGCTGCAGAATGTGTCAGAATTCAGGTATACCTCACTCCATGGCAATGAAGAAACCTTTTAAGGTCTATCTGTCTGAGCTGGCTGTCTATTAACTTCTGATATCTCGACTCCGAGCGTAACCTAACTTTGAGTATGGGATACACCAATTTTAGAAGAAAGAAGAGACAGGTTGATTTTTAGGTCAAGACCATGGTCAACAAACTCTCAAACAAAGAGCTATCAATCATTGTGCATAAAAGTATGGATATATTTGCCATAATTTAAATATGGGTTCGCATATATATAATCAGGCCAATGTGTGGGCATATATTGAAGTCCCATGGGCTCTTTTTGTCTGATGGACCGATTCAATTGCTTGGAGATGGAATAACACTCTATGTGCATAATTAAAGAACTAAATGTTGAACCATTTTTCAGTCCTTTCTGCCCTGTATTAATATTCGCTGTGAATACAGTGTTTACTTCACATACTTGTCACATTTCATTTCAGCACATCTTGGACTGTGTGCAGCTGGGTTCAGTGATGCGACATGGCCGAGACAGGGTGGTGTCCATGGCTACTGATCCAGATAACAGATTAATGATGTGTCATGTAAGGAAACAAAAGCCGGTTAAATAGTATTTCATTCCCGTTGCCACTTTTTTGTTCCATAGTTCATTTCAAAGTGATACTGGAACACAGGTTTGATATTAATTGTTCACCAACCTATTTTCAAGTACATAGTAATTACCAAGATTACTGCTGAAGTTTAAACACATGGATGTTAGACTAGAGGACCAGTTATTATGGATAACAATTTCTCTAGTTAAAATCCAATAACAGGTTACATTATCAGACAATCGTGGCTGTCAATGGTATCGTTGATTATGATTGATATTTCTGCACTCAACACTGTACTCATTTCCTTAAAGGGAAAGGCCACCTCAGGAAAAAGTTGACTTTAATTGGGAGAACAATCCATCGGAGTCAGGGAAATATATTTGAAAGTAAATAGCATTTGAAAACGTATCTTTTGGCTACATAGGGCACTGTCATCTTTTAACTCTTCAGTCATTTGAGGTTGAATTGACCAGGTCACGTGGTTAGCTGTGATGTAGCATCGACACTTCACTATATGCAGTCCATTCACTCAAGCTTTGATTTTCCCCAGAGAAAGACGTCTTTTGTAATCCATAATTAGTCCTTTGATCGACATAAACTATACATGAATGCAAAGCTGTTGGTTGCACCAACAAACAGGGGAAAAGTGAAGGAAATTTTGTTTCCCATTTCTGATCCGAAAAAGCGCCCGGATATTTGCAAGTAGTGGCATCGTAATATCGGGAATGTATGCCTACTATAAGGAGAATATAGTGTTCCAAGATCATTACATCGGTGCCATTTTTGAGAGAGATCTTAAGGCTGAGATCATGGAATATATACCGAGTGCTGAAAAACTGAAATCCGTGGCTATACCTACAATATTTCTACACCAGAAACAGCCCAAGCAGAGGGAATCAACAGAAAAGTGACTGAGGGCCTGAGCTAACATTGAGGGGATCAATAACAACAACTAGCTCAATAAGTTTGAATGTCAACAGGTTTCTATAAAAAATAATTTAAAAGTTCATCAGAAATATATTCTCTGGCATTGTCTCGGTATCAGTGTGCCTTTATTCGGTGATCTTATGTGTATGGAGCCTGTATGTAGAGATTTACAGCACAGGGTAAACATATGGTCGCTGCATCGGCTGCGTGACTGACAACTAAAAGTTGATAAAATAATGCATAGTAATTATGACCATATATCTGTTGAAATTATTCCCGATATTCTGTGCTTTTAAAAAAATTAGTTTTTCTTGTTAGCATTAAGACCGATTTTATACATGGCTCACGAAATATATAATATTTTCACTTCTTCCTCTGTAAATTTCAGTTCATAAAAGTAACCTTCACAATCTTAGTTATCTTGAAGATTGTGTTCAATGAACTCATCGCTATCCCTTTCTGAGCAACTGTCACTCGCGTAACTTTCACTTGTAGAAGTACTGTCTGATTCGTCCAAGTTGGCCTGCATGATTGTGTGTAATAACTTTCAATCTCCCGTTGTAAATGAGAGTTAATGGGGAAAAGCCAGCAGAGAAAATCCCCCTAGAACAACTCGAGCTACACAGCCTGTCTGGCTAGCTGATCATCGCATGCATGCAAAGCTGACAGGTGTCAACATGACGTCATACTTCTACCTGCAATGGTGGCTCACATGAGGCTAAACTTAGCCTATTAGTTTTTAATTCGCCATATCCTGCTTAAAAAAAAAAAAATAAGACTATCTTTGTAATCTCAGGACAGAGCTCTTTCAATTAAAGTAAATTTTTTTCTAGGGTGGCCTTTCCCTTTAATCACTGTTTGTTTGAATGAACAGCAACTGCTACATTGCAGAGCCACTAAAATGTTATGGATTCTTTAAATCTTCTATAATCACAAGGCTATTTTATGAATAACAGCTTCTTTCATTGCTCTGGTGCTGAGGTTTCATTGAAGATACTCTCTCAAAGCTCTATGACAAACTATCACATTTAAACGTTTGTGTTTGTTTATTTCACATTTTCTGAGTTTAACTTTCAGGGCAATGATCACAATTTAGAGATATTTAAAATTCTCACCGATGATGAACTGAGGAAACATTTGACCAAACGACAGAAAAAGGCCAAACGAAAACTGCGGTAAATATACTAATTCTGTCCTCTGTGAATGTGTATATGTTAGAACATAACCTTGGATGAAAGTGATAACCTGCTACATGAATCACACCTGTCCTCATCCCATCACATATAATAAAAATATACATTTGTATTGTAGTGACTTGAAGAACATTACATTTTATAATACATCATATGAACAGATAGCATGTTAGATGAGAGACTGTGATAGTACATGGACATAGCTTTTGACTTTGCCGTCTCTTTAATAGTAGGCCACAGCAAAATAATTGTTCTCGGGCACTTGCATTGCTTGAAAACCTGCCTCCTGAAAATTTTTATTGCCAATTGTAGAAGAAGAAGAAACAATCCTCTTGATGTTTTGATGCATCCAAGGCCATCCTTAAAAATAAGTTTGTTGCGCGTAACCCGACCGTGTGTCCAAAAATCCGCCGACTGGAAACTTTTTTTCGCCGATTTTCATACAGGTCATCTTTTTATTTTATTTGGAACTATCAAAGTTATCTCCCCTATCTTCTCTCGCGGGTAAACGAATGTAAAACGTTCGCCAAGCAAGAGCAAGCCGCTCCAGGAAGTATTTCACTCTCCAGTAGTCGGCAATGTGAGCTTATATCACACGTTTTGAAGGCATATATTCCATGGCCTAGTCCGTAGGGGAATGCAGTTTTTCGGCGACCACGTGTATATGGCGGGAATTCCCCTCTTCTGTTTTGTGTTTGCGTTTGATGGAGAGACGAGAACACAACAACACAGCGAGAGGCAACAGCAACAAAGAATGGGGAAAATATTTCGAAACAGTTGGTTATTAAAACCTGTCATAAAGAGCTCTGTCGCGAATCGACGTGGAACGTGGAGTTTAGGACGGTCTGTCGCCACCTCGTGGGTCCGTACACCGACAGCTTCTGAGTCTGACGAAGAGACCAACGATGGTTGGATTTCTACTTTTCTCTGAGGAAATTTTTCAGTGCGACCAAATGCAGACAGTTGGTGTTAATTTTGCTAACTCTTCCACTGAGAATCACCGTGAGAAGAAACCAAAACTACTTTAATAAATTGTAATCAGCAACGATCGCCGCCAGGTCATAATCTCCTGCACAGGCTATTCCTAGCATGGGATTGTGTAATATTTGCCACGTGCGCGGGAGAGCTGACAAAAATGGCGAAAACTGCGGAAAATCTTCCTTGAAGCCGTGGACGAAGTTTTCTAGGAAAGGTAGATGATTTACACATCATCATCGCACTGAGTCTGTAGTCAGTATGATGTCAATACTCTTGGACAATATTGAACTGTGACTCGTTTGATCATTCGCCATCCATTCTTCTCGTTGGGGAAACTGTCGTTGGGGGATAATGTCGGTACCCCTTTTCGTTCACAGTCACTTGAATACTATCGGCTGATGATTTTAGAGAACATTCACGGACACTGCTTTTCCCGCATATACTATGCAATGATGATTGGTTGCCGAATTTTATATGCAGAACTGTGGCTCTGATATGATCTTTGAGAATAAAATCGAGTTCTCTTTCTTTATTTTAAATCATAAAATTTAAATCATGAATTTTTCGTTTGAAAATAAATTATGCACGTATTTAATCAGAAATATAATATGATAGGTTGAACAACACAAAATCACTTCCCTAAGGAAATTTGGCATGGCGATTTTCATCTCTCGTATAAGCTCTCATCGGTTAATTTAGGTAACCTTTTTATAGCTCACCATGTTTTTACAAAAGACAAGGATTGGGATAGTGCAGGGAGCTCCGGCAGTCTTGACAAATTAGACCCGTCTGCTTATAATTTTGACGTTCCGATGTCGGTATCAGAATTCCACCTCGGACTAAATACCACGTAAAGCTCCCATCACGGGTTAGAAACTTAGTATTTGCCTGATTCTTGTGAGTAAATTAAATTACGATGTATTTCTATTCTGAATAAAGGGAGTACGTAAAACCATACCACACATTTGTGAAGGGGGCAGGCGGTAATGATGTTATGTGATTAATTTTGAGGTAATTCTCTCAACTCCAAATGGTAATGAACAAACTTCTGTCAGCTTATAACACAGAGCATTTTTTTTTTTCATTTCACAATTTTAGCAAAAGTGTGTATATGGTATATGTAAATTATTATTTTTGGACCAGCTAGTCACTATTCATTGTAAAGAATGTGTTCAGGGGTGTCAAGTATTTTTCAAATGACCATGGTATCACACTATTAACCTCTTTCACTCTCCCCCAAAAGGGAAAGCTGACCTCAACCAAAAAAAAAAAAAAAAATTTACCTACCTACCGACCCAACTTCCTGAGGTAGGGTCGGGTTACAGCCAACAAACATATTTTTAAGGATGGCCCAAACTCTTGATGCCCAGTGTTTTGGCACATCCAAACTGCTAATGCCCAGCCCAGTATTTTTCACTGGAGGAAATGGTCAGTTCTCTTCTAAGAAAACATAATCTTGCCTAAGAATGAAACATTAGCTGAATCTTGCCAAACAATCTGTCTAATAATAATAAAATAATAGAACTCCAAATAATGGAAGGTCAGAAGAATTTCTTCCCGTTCTCCTCAGTAAGAGAATTATTTATATGCTTAAGGATACTGAGCCCTCCTGCAGACACTTTTACACACCCTCTTGAATTTGTCTTTATACAGCTAAAGTATGTCTTATAGCTGTGGTAATGTATATATTTGTTGAAAGTGCATTTCTGACGGATTTCAAATATATAGATGTGTTCATTGTTAATCTATACATAGGTTGTGAAGATATTCAATTTTAATCAAAATAATAAAAAAAAATGAGCCTTCTTTTTTAAATGGCTATTTTCAAAAGAATATTCAACTTATCGTAACTTACATAATCTAAAAAAAGATTATAATCTTCCTGTAGAAGACAACTCCAACAGGAAATCTGTGTCTCAGTTTTGTCAATTTTGGTTTAGTTATTATTCTATTGACTTTAATTCAACTTCAAAGTTCAAAACTGTGAGTTGCTCGATTCTGTGAAGAAATTTTTCATTATGTCATATAGAATGAGAACTGGACCAAAATTGATCAAACCGAGAAACGAATTCCCTGTTTGAGGTTTCTTTTAAAGGAAATGATGAAGTTAGTTATGACAAGTTGAATACTTTTTTGAAAATAGCATTTAAAAAAATTAAAATTAAATTTATTTAAAATTCAAATGTCTTCAAAACATGCAGGTTCACAGTAAACAAACTGCACACAGTTCACAGTAAGTAAACAGTTAGCAAACTAATATATTTGGAATCCTCAAGAAATGTGCTTTCAACGAATATATAAATTACTATAGCTATGTGCCATATTTTTAGAGGGTGTGTTAAAGTATGTGCAGGAGGGCTCAATACCCTTAAAGAAGTACTTACCTTATTTTTGATTGTGACTATATTTATCAAAACAATTATATTCCAACCCTTATTATATAAAACTTATGATGATAAAATGTGAAATAAAAGAAATATTGACTATTTTATTGCTCGCCACTGCGTGCACTGGGCGCCGCCATTGCACCACCGCGCGACGTTTTTTGGATGAGCGGAAGTGAGTGTATAATCATCTAAAAACGTCCCAACGTCATGGAAATTTAAGGTTGATCGTGTTGGTCATGCCGATAATTCGCACAAGAAGGAACCCAGTAAATCCACTGTCGTTCTAGTTGATTTTATTAGCTCAAGTGTTAGCAGGAAAATGTGTACAAACTCAGAAGCATTGTCGTTCAACTCAAATCACTGCACAATTGCAGAGGCCGCTCTTTTAGTTTAACGCTCGGCTTCAAATTTTATCCAAATTGAATCGGGCAAGTCTCAGTTGACAAACTCGAGGAAAATTTTTTTCAGTTGGCGGAGATAACCTAAACCCCTTTCCCTTTAGGAATTACCCCAGTGGGATTTTCCGCGCCAGTTTTTTCCTCGAATTAAAACTCGGACTCGAGTAATTCAAATGTCCGTAGTTGGAACGGGGAACGTCCCTGGATCAAGCGTTAAGCGTGACGTTGTCCTGAATGCTGACGTCATCAGTCACGTCATCCCACATGCAACATGGCTGCGCCCACGTCGACCTCAAAGCGGAAACATGGCTTCACAAATTGTTGTAAAAATAATGTTATCGCCCTCAATGATAGTAAAATAGTTGGTTATATTTCTTTAAGAGTCTAACCTTTGTAATAGGAACCTATTTAAAATAAAGTAAGTATTCCTTTAAAGGTGATAATTCTCACTAAACTTGTCCCTCATCATAATGCAGTCCATTACAAAGTGGGTTTCGGTATAGCACGGCCACTGTTATGTCGCCCCAGTGTATATCTGTAATATGTACACCGCTGCTATGAAGACTCACCTTAGTGACTCAACTTTTACTAATGCAGTGAATATTTCTTCTCTTGACTTTCTTCTCAGTGTTATATTAAGGGACATGTGTATTTCTTAGAATTCCATTGGGCTATTGGAATATTCAAGATAAACTTGTATTTATTGTATGAATTTTTTTTCTCTTCAGTACTTGGAAAAAAGCGACCTGTCTCGCTCACCACTTTTTACCCCTCAGCCCATAGGGCTGTGGGGTCTTGTCGTTGCCATGTACGTCCGTCCGTCCGTCAACATGTTCTTGTCCGCTGAATATCTACAGATCTATGAAGTCGGGCCTGACCAAACTTCATGATTTTTAATTAATTTTTTTATTATTTATTGATGGTTCAGATTTTGCACTGTTATCTATGCCCATCAACTTGTTCTTGTCCGCTGAATATCTGCAGATCTATCATGTCGGGCCTAACCAAACTTTGGTGAGAGCTTCCTGAATGTTGACTGAAGAAATGATTAGATTTCCAGATGGCTATGATGATTTCATGATTTTTAATTATTTTTTTATGTAATCTATGGTAATAGATTTACATTATAGGGGCATGAATTAAGTTTAAAGTTATCCTTCCGCCGTTCGACCAACGTACACATCCTAAAGAAAGAGTTTTTGAGCTCATCCTTGATATTGTCTGTATTTTCTGTTTATCGTGATATTGTTTTCTTTCTTGAGTCGATTACTTTAACAATAGATATGTTACAATACTCTTTTGTATCTTAAAGTGTTATCTTACAGCGTTTTGCTTGTCCCAGTGTCTCAGTTCGCACGTAAATAGGCAGGGGGTTGTCAGGGTTGTCCTTGAGTGATTCGACTTGATCACTGCTGCGAACCTATTCTTCTTCTAGGAGACGTCTTAGTTCGATAGAGGCGCTATAATACATTCTTTTAATCACTCTCTTGTTCGTAATGTTTCCGTAAAATATTATTGACAAATCCTGTTGCAAAGCATGTTAATTTTGTGCCGAGTTCGAGTGCACCATTTCCCATTAATTTACAGTACGGTATATGTCGGGTTGACAAGAATCGGGTCAGTCTGAAATGGTGAAATCAGCATGAAGACCGGGGTCGGTAAGGGGTGGAAAAATTCTAAAACTGGTGTCTCATTGTTCAATCAAATAGATGTTTATTCCGCTGAAAGCGTAATAATGTTTCATTAATGTAAGAAGAATAAAGAGTGTTGTTTATTCGAGCAAAAATCTCAAGAGAAGCATTGTCTTGTAAACAAAGATGCGTCTTTCACAACCTGTGCCCCCCGCACACTATTTGGATCATATCATATTGGTAGGTCCTTCGTCATCTACACCAAGAAAATGCTTTGCCATAATCACTGATAATAAAGATACTTGAATCCTGACCCTGTCGTACGGATGACTTTTGGGTGTCAAACGTTCGTATCTCGGGTGTGTGCTTGCATGCTCATCACGTGCACAGTTGTGATCGTCCCAATCGCTGAATGGAAATCACGCGTGTTATTCGGGTAGACGCTCGACCAGCTAATCAGCTGACTGACTGTCCACGTGCTGTCCTTTTTTGGCGTTAAGAGGTGGACCCCAATCATCAGCCCCTGTTGATCTGTTTTCACAGTTATTCAGGTTGTAAAGGTGAAAGCTATTAAAGCATCTACGTTTCTCGAGTATTGTTCTTTTGTTAGTCTTTTTTTGCCCGGAATGAACTGGAACAATGCAAGGACTTTATATGGTTAAAACACATTACCGGGTCCCGTGTAACCTCTTCGCCGAGGCTCAACAAGTCGTATTTAGTTTTATTCTTCGAAAACCGTAGGCGAAGCCTGGGAGGCTCTGGGGGTGTTTTGTTGGAGCTTAAATCAGACTCCACGGTTCCGCGGCTGAGTGACCTAGTTTCAAGTGGAACTTGAACAAAGCCACGTGGCGTGCTACAGCATTGCTGAGGTGGGAGAATCGAGGTATTTTAAATAGCTGTTGTGTGCAAGATTAAAGATTTCTTGGACTCGTACATGCGCCGTTTTCTTCTTCGATGTTACCAGAAGTAATCTGTTTGTCTAGAAATCATTACACTTATTATTATTATTAGCTACTTAGAGTGAAAATAAGACTTTTTCATCACTATGTATCGTGGTGTTGTTGTTGTATACGCATATGTATATGATATATTTCTAACCACAATAATCAATTGATACGACATTTAATCACCAGAATATATATATATTTAAAATATAAATATTTGTACATTTTTTCACTCGAATATATACTAAACAAGATAGTGTTGTGTGGCTATATACAGTACACTCTAATATCAGTGAAAACATTGTATAGCTAGGCTACTACCCTCCACCACACCATGCAGCAACAACAATAAACTACCAGTATAACCATGAGAATACCTAATGTAAAACTGGAAACCAAAAATAACAATACACAAAATTAATTATTTAACAAAAAATTATATTCCTATAAGGTTGAGAGAAATGAAACAGAAATTCAACCGAATATGCCATTTCTCCTAGTATTACCAGTACTAAAGTTTAGTGGGCCTAGAGAATTCTTTTTACAGTCATGAGTCTATATAATCTGATAGCATAGTATTTATTATACCCCCCGCAACGAAGTTAGGAGGGGGTATACTGGAATCGGCTTGTCCGTCCTTCCGTCTGTCTGCAGACATAATTTTTTCCGGACTGCTAAGATTTAGCTTCTATTTAAATGAAACTTTACATATGTGTAACCTAATTATCTAGTCACACAGTTATTACTGGATGTTTCTGAAACTTTATACACATGTTTAATATGGTTTGAAGATTTTTTT
Organism: Hanleya hanleyi; assembly: GCA_036873755.1. Classification (NCBI taxonomy): domain Eukaryota; kingdom Metazoa; phylum Mollusca; class Polyplacophora; order Lepidopleurida; family Hanleyidae; genus Hanleya; species Hanleya hanleyi. Next base: position 11,959 of record JAVTVY010010630.1, on the reverse strand, counting down.
CTTCTTATTTATAACCTGAAATATTTGGTCAAAATTGCCAAATTTCTTCAAATATTCATGTAATGAGTGCTGATAACCTGATCCGCAAGCAGTATTTTACATTATAATATTCCATCATTATACCCCCCGCAATAAAGCTGGGGGAGGGATACAGGATCGGCTTGTCCATCCTGTAGATACAATTTTGTCCGGACTAATACTCCTAAAATTTTGCTTCTATTTTAATACATTTACCATTCTATTCACACATTTGTTACAGAGTTATGGCTAGCTAAATAATATATAGCCCTCACGAGTATGAGGGCTATAGGTCGGCCCCAGTCACCTCCAGCGAGGGGTTTAGATAATTTTATTACGAATCACCCACCTCTGAAACTGCCGTACATCTAATCTCTATCCCCTCCTGCGCACTATTTTAAACTCTTGCGCACTATTGTGAAATAGTGACGCATATATCGCCGTCTGAATTTTCCAGTCGAAAACTTCAACTCTCTACGCGCCATGTTGGTGACGTCACGGTATATGTGTGCTGGCCGTTTGCAATTGAACATGGCGCGTATAAAGTGGAAGTTGTCGACTGGAAAATTCAGACGGCGATATATTCGTTACTATTTCACAATAGTGCGCAAGATTTTAAAATAGTGCGCAGGAGGGGATAGAGATTAGATGTACGGCAGTTTCAGAGGTGGGTGATTCGTAATAAAATTATCTAAAACCCTCGCTGGGGGTGACTGGGGCAGACCTATAGCCCTCATACTCGTGAGGGCTATATATTATTCAGCTAAGTTCTGGCCCTTCCTATCCTTGGGTTTTATTACCCCTCAGCCCATAGGGCTGTGGGGTCTTGTCGTTGCCATGTACGTACGTCCGTCCGTCCTAGCGTCCGTCCGTCAACATTTTCTTGTCCGCTAAATATCTTCAGATCTATGAAGTCGGGCCTGACCAAACTTTGGTGAGAGCTTCCTGAATGTTGACAGATGAAATGATTAGATTTTCAGATGGCTATGATGATGTCATGATTTTTAATTATTTTTTTTATTATTTATTGATGGCGTAGCTTTTGCAATGTTATCTATGCCCATCAACATGTTCTTGTCCGCTGAATATCTGCAGATCTATGAAGTCGGGTCTGACCAAACTTTGGTGAGAGCTTCCTGAATGTTGACAGATGAAATGATTAGATTTTCAGATGGCTATGATGATGTCATGATTTTTAAAAAAAAAATTATTATTTATTGATGGCTTAGCTTCTGCACTGTTATCTATGCCCATCAACATGTTCTTGTCCGCTGAATGTCTGCAGATCTATCAAGTCGGGCCTGCCCAAAATTTGGTGAGAGCTTCCTGAATGTTGACAGATGAAATGATTAGATTTTCAGATGGCTATGATAATTTCATGATTTTTTATCTTTTTAAATTTTTTAATTTATTGATGGCTTAGCTTTTGCACTGTTATCTATGCCCATCGGGAACCCTTGGTTGCATGTTTCGTTGTGAATTTTGAAGGTTCCCTGATACAAGAAAGCCTAGTCCATTCATGATTATTATTGAATGAAGGACAACATTTTTCTTAAATTTTGCTATTAAATCATTCTATTCTACATCATATGATTTATTCTAAAACTTTTGCATGAACCATATTTGTGTCCACGCATTTAACTGGTACAACATAATGCTTCAATTTTTGTCACCAAACATGTTACTGTACCTTGGAAATTATGTAAAACGAGTGATTAGGAGAGTCCATTTTTAGCCTGACTGTGTGCAATTTTGAATCAGTTTGCATACCTGGAGCTCCCCCCAAATAATGATAAGGGTTGGCCTGTGTCAATAAGTGTGTTTACTTGTTATCACACTTGTGCAATGCATAAATTGCCACTGATAAAGCTACACTTCCTTGCATGCTGTAATCCCAGCACATCACTCACGTGAAACCGAAGTCTGTTATATACGGTATCCAGGGATTTTTTGCAGGTTCCGATCCCAAATTCCCAGTTCCTTTTTGTAATTCATTATTGAGGGTCCAATTTTTTTAAGTGAATTTCGGCGCAAAGAGCCTGTGATCAATCACAAAACAAAGGTTTATTAACATGAAATTCAATACCCAGCTATGCAATCGGATCGATATTGAGGCTTTCAGAAGCTTTTTCTAGGAGTATTTCCTTCAGAAATCTTTTCAAATTGAACAAAAACAACACTTTCGTTTTTTGTTTCATTTGAGTTTTGGGTGCCCATATGTTTTCCAAAACTAAACTGGCTCTAGATGCAGCCCTGATCCTACTTGACTAAAAAAAACAGGCTGAGGGGTCCACGCACCTTTTAGGTGCTTGCCTGCAATTCATGTTTATACTGTATTGAAATATTACTCAGAACGGGAGACTTGTCTTGCAGGATGGGGGGTATCTCAGTTATCCCTTAGGATAACAGTTACATCTAGTTATATTTATACTTGCCTTGCCACCAACTCCTCAAATGAGCCGTCTGCAGACTTCCTTCGAATTTCGAGGTAATTTTTGAGTGCCAGCGGCGACCATAAAGTAATTAAATTTTTCATGGGACATGTCATCCAGGTTATGGCTGTCTTCGGGGTCCTCGAGAAGTTTGCGTTTACCCTTGCCTTTTCCTTTACTTGAGCCATTATTTGCACCTTTCGGCATGTTTGATTAGCCTGGGCCACATCCTTTCTCGACAGTGTTTACGTTCCACTGACCCAGAGCCTCTCTCTGGATATGACCCAGTTTACCTAATATGGGGAGACTGTGGAGCCGTGTATTTATGCCTATTAGCCTGGGCCACGTGCTTTCTCACCAGTATTTACGTTCCACTGACCCAGAGCCTCGCTCTGGATATGACCCAGTTTACCTAATATGGCGAGACTGTGGAGTCGTGTATTAAATTTCATTAGCCTTAAAACTTATGGCTGTTATGTCTGTATATTGGACCCCTGCTGACATAACAGGGGTAGTTTAGAAATTAGCTATGCCATACGAAAAATTTCAGTTCGGATCAATCAGCGGCGACAAAAATGCCTTTTGTCACAAAATCTTCCCTGACCACCCTTCATTGATACACAACTCCACGGTCCCATGACTTTCGAGTGGAATGTAAACAAAGCCCCGTGATGCGCTCATCGGCTCAGGTTGAAGAACCAAGGACTAACATGCTGCTGTTCTAACCCGTGGAAAAGATTGAAAATCTTGATATAAGTAAATTCTACTGGGGCCCCGAGACTAAATACATCTGTTCTTCACGCTATTGCCGTGCAATATAGACCTAAACGCAGCTGCAAAAACAAGAGTTATCTCCCCATTCGCCGATTAGCTTCAACATGAATGTAAATGGGGCAAGCTCGATTTTTCATTATATTCTCAAAAACCAAGTCCGCAAAAACTATGAAACTTCAGTATGATTTGAAGGATCACACTCTCCTAAACATCTAGCTTTCCAGGCCTTGCATTCTGAAAAGTGAACCAGACTGAACAGTTCATGTGAAAAGGAACCTAATGGTACATGGCTGTCATTAGGTTCCACATACTTCCATGCCACAATCGTAAGACAAAGCCCGAACCGTATAAACGATGATTTAGTTGCTCCTTACCATGCGTTTTCCGACAAAACGTATCATGAACTAGTCCGAATCATCCGAACGGCTAACATCTGTTGTCTTTTATTAACTCAAGAACAAAGGTTTACTTCATCACTTTTTTCTTCCTTCATGAAAAATTCTCTCGTCTGAAAGAAATCCATTTATGTCCCAAACCTACACCTGCTTTGATTTATGCCTTAATTTCTGCCAGAGATATACAATACAAACGTTAAACGAAAGTTTAAACCAAAAGTTAACTCCCCTGGGGAGTTATCCCCCAGAGGAGTAGTCTCCCTTTAGGGGAGCTCTCCCAGCTCAGCCTGGATATATAAGCCAGCTCCCAGTATACTCTTCCTCTTTTCTCGTTTGTACCTCCAGTGGTGCACGTCAGGGAGTTTGCAATACAGTGCTAGTCGTTGTTGTTCAAAGACTAGTTGTTGTTGTTCAAAGATTTTTTTATATTTGAAACATTTTCTTTCTTGAATAATGTCTGAGTATTCTGTTCCCATTCCTTCAAATTCGTGCCGTTCGTGTGGGCGAGTTTCAACACGTTTAGATGCCCACACGCGTTGTTTCGTTTGTAAGACAAAATTTGCTATCGAAATAACACGTGTAATGAATGTGTGTCTTGGGATAATGATGCTTGGAAAAATTATGCACAAGCCCGTAGGTCCTATTTACTTCAGGACCCTGATCTATCGGAAGTCGATAGACGTGTGTTGGAAATTGCATTAGTTGAGGACATTAAAATTAATCAAGATCTGGGTGGTCCCGTGTTAGATTTACCCTGTAATTCTAAAAAGTCCGACTCCTTCTTCTGTCTCTGGTAATATACTAGAGGACCGTCGTACAGGAACTTAGCGAGATGGTACTGTATAGTCTGGCCTACTTTGGCATAGCATTGTCTGTAGGCCTTGAGAAACCTGTTTCTTTGTTCAGCAAACAAAGGCCAGGCCGGTCGCTAGGACTTTCTATTGTCCCCAACGGACAAAAGAATTTTGATCTTACCGCGTGGTCAGTTCACGGTCAATTGGTACGGCTGATTTTACAATAGTGATAAAATCGTTCTGTTTTTGGCTTTTACGTCTTAAATCTTCCCCTGCTGTTTTGTCTAAAAGAAAACAGCCTCTCATTGTATGGAAGGGCGGTTGTACTCGGCTTTGAATGTTCGCATTACGGATTTACAACCTCCACTTTCGTCGTGTATTGACACGTCCCGTATTTCTTGCTTGCTCTTTCAGCTGCATGGCCGAATGCTTACGGTGTCGGACTGAAGATTTAAAGAACACCAACTTTACAACACCGTTATCTTTCTCGTTCCAGACAGTTCAATCAGGAGGTTATTTGTTATGAACCGTACGAAATTGAACAAAGATTTGTCTTCACGGAATAGAAATGCTTCAACGTATTATAACGTCGGAGAATTACAGGTTCTGCAGAGAGTTGCAGTCCGTCATTTTTCGTTGTTGTTGTTCTTGTGTGTCCGACTTTTTCCATTTGTGGGAGTTTTTCTTCTATGCATGCTGTTCGTTGCTCCTACCAGAATTTAGTCTCTTGTTTTATCAAGTGTTATTCTGTTTATTTGATATCATTGTGATCAAGAGAGAACTTGCAGAGTTTTTTCTATGTCTTTGACTTTACGTGTTGTTGCGTTTGTCTTCGTCATTACAAGCCAAAAGCTATACACTAGGGCTCTTTGTTACATATTAATGAGCTATCTTATTACTCTCTTTGTGTAATCAAGGCTGTGTTGAACAACAAAAGAGATCACGAGATGTTTATTAAGAAATTGTGCTATTCTTTGAAACACATTTTTCTGTTGGTAAATATTGCATTGTGATGTATTCATTTTCACAACCAAATTTTCTCATCGCTATTTTGAATTAGTTGTACAATTCAAATTGGGTTGAGCTGTAATTTTATTTCTTTGTTCTGAGAATTTATTATTATTAGCTTGGGGATTATTCCCCGAGAAATCTTAGAATTGCTCTCGTTCGACAGCACGTGGGGTATTTATTGATCATTACCCTGTCGGTGGTCGGGCGGGATCAGGCCTGAAGTTTCTCAATCATCGGCTGGGACAGCATAAGTCTGTTCCATCAGGCGGTCTTCTTGTTCTTTGTAAGTTCCGTGTACGTTTACCGGTTACAGCCTGGTAAGAAGATCCACAGACTGCCTTGGCAATGTTTGTTTCTCCTCGATAGCCTCGTCCAAAACATCCTTTGGTCTACTGCATTTATTTCATCTTTATCTTTTTTAGGTAAAGACAACCGGGCGCGCTGACCGACTGCGCCACGGAGACTAAGCTGGACTTGTCTGTTTAAAAAACCGGATGATAATTTATATCTATTCCATTTGAGTTTTTATGTCCAGTTTGGACCTCTAATAAGGGGGCGAGTCTAGATTGAACATTGTTTTGGTTGGTCAAGTTAATTTGTGAGATTTGTGACCTTATTGTTCATCTACCGGCGAGAGACATCAAAATGTATTGGCTCTCTTCGGGGAATTTTAAATTTTATTGAAGATCCTCCTACTTCACGTGGAAGTTTCTTTGTGTTGATTGTCGGGGTTGTTACTACCATGGAGTAACGTTCTCGATTAACGCTGGGAACAATGAATGTGTTCACCTCCTAGATGCGTTCAAATCTCATTACAAGTCTCGCATAATACGGCTGTTTTGTTTCGGACTCCACTGTGAATTTTTCCAGTTTCGACTACAGTTTTCAGATTTATCTTCAGAGGTTTTACCCGGCTCTTTCGGGAGCGTATATGTACAGATAAATTGAACTGATTGGTAAGTTTTTGGGAAAATCACTACGCCGTTTCTCAAGCAACGCCATTCGCGTTTCGCATTACGTCGTTGCTGTTACACCTCGTCGACGTTCCATTACGTCGTGACGTGGTCCTCTTACTCCGGCATCGACACCTTCCATCTAGTAGTCCTTTCCGTACGCCATAACGCTGTTCACCACGTCGTTCTTTTATACCTCCTTATCAGGGTCAAGTTCGACAGTTCCGGTCGCCATTTAAAAAAAAAAAGAAAGAAGAAAACTGGATCTTTTTCTTCATTGTATAGAGACTTGGCGTTGTTCGCTTGCATGTCTCTCGATGTCGGTGTTTTTCTAATAAGTCGATTCGGCGTTGCGTCTTCTTTATCGCTGGGTTGACCCCCATCGCTTTGCGAGATGCGTATCTTTGTATACCAATTCATCCTCGTTTTTCGGCGTGTCTCCTACGATTCACCATCTCGGTTGTTCAAGCAGAGAAAAAGTGACAGTCTCATTCTTCTTTCAAATTGAAGTAAGCCATATGGTTACAGAGTGTGACACTTTGTTGCTGATACCGTCAAGATTTTGCTCAGATATAGGGCAGTTTTTCTTGCGCTTCCCGTGGTCGTATTATGGGGGTATTACTGTGGGTTCGTCGTTACTTTGGGGACAGTTTTTCGTCTCTCTCCTTCAAGTACTTCGTCCCGTATAGACCGTTGGACCAGTTTTAGACGTGGGCATTTTGGTTGTTTGGTCATCAACTTGTCATTTCTACGCAGGACCTTAGTCATTATGGTCGCATTCTACTTCGGTCACTGCAGTGCCTTCGGTCTTATTACAGATGTTTTTCCCTCAGTCCATTAGTGCTGGTATTGACGTCTCTACTTCCACTTTTGTTTTGGTGGCAGTCCCACCACATCGTCATGTGGGGTGTTCATTTTCCAGCTGATAGTCTAGGTTCGATGCCAGACTTCACATTAAAAAAAAAAAAAAAAAAAGACGAGGTTTTTCATCCGATCGGTCTTCTTCTTCGCTGCTATCAAGCGAATTGGGCCTATTTCGTTTTCTGGTGCCGAGAACATGATGCCAATCCCGACTTTGCCTCTGTTTCCTTAGTAGCTGACTTCCTTCTTCACCTCCATCGCGACAAGAAGTTTCAAATCAGCACCATTTAAGGATATCGTTCTGCTTTGGCTAGGCTTTTACGTCTTCCTGCCAGCATCAACATTAGTCTAAATGACAATATCTCTGCGCTCATTCGGGCTTTCGCGCTACAGTCTCGTCGTACTCGCCAGCTGTTACCGAAATGGGATATTGATGTGGTTCTGTGTGCTCTGATTCGTCCGCCATTTGAACCCTTACAGTCCGCGTCTCTTAAAGCTGTGGCCTACAAGTCAGTTTTTCTCGCGGCTTTTGTTTTGGCGTCTAGAGTGTCTGAACTTCATGCTCTTGAAAGATCTTCTTTGACCTGGTCGGCGGATTGGTCGCGCGTATCGTTCCGACCTAATCCGGAGTTCATCGCCAAAAGGAGTCTATTCGCTTAGGTTCGTGTGCGCAACGTCTGTACTCCATCCCTGCGTTATCAGACTTCGTTCATGGCCTTGAAGACGACCTTCTGTTATGCCCTGTTCGAGCCATACGTCACTATCTCACTCGTACCGATCCCGGTCGGGGCTCGCGTCGTCTGTTATTCTTGTCCCTTCGTCCTTCGGCGGTACGTGACATTACTAAGAATATCATCGCTTCGTGGTTAAGAAAGCCATTAAGTGGTCTTATCAATTGGCCATTGACGCTCCCCCGCTTCTATCGACTGCTTCTTCTCATGAAATCCGCGCCATCGCTTCGTCATGGCCCTTATGGAAGAACTTGTCCCTCCATGACATTGTCCAGTCTTGTGCCTGGACAGCAAATTCCACGTTTACCAATTTCTATCTGAGAGATATGTCAGTCCAATCAGATAGTGTGACCATGCTTGGGCCACTAGTGGCTGCCCAGCACGTGGTTAGGTAACGTTCAAAAAAGGGGGGGGGGACAAAATTGTCATCATCGCAGCAAGTCTCCGGCTTGCTGTATCATCTCTCTCAGTCATATCGTTAGTCCACACACTACATGATCACCAGAAAGAAGTAATAGCTCAACTTGCCAGTCAGCGACTCTCTAGTCATCAATCAAGAAACCTGACACAATGGTGAGTTTTAATCTTTGACCTTACTGCAGATTTGATTGTGTCATTTCAGGTTAAGCTATGTTCTTCTAGATCATCTCAGCTGAGTCTCCTGGCGGTCAACTCACAGTTTCAACGTACAAGAACTGACACTTTTGTGAGTATTAATAATGTTTATTTTCAGGTCACCAGTGTCAGCAGCAGTAAAGTACAGACAGTTGACAAAGACACAGAGTAGACTCAGAGATTCCGCTGTCAACTCTCAACAGTCCAATCTACATCAAGGATTAAAGTACACAGAGTTGGATATAAGGCGGAATGTGGACTGACAGGGGTATCAGTTAGTCGCCTTGATTGACGATGTAGGTTTCTTCCCATCTCATTCTTGCTTAACCTCCGAACTCTGACACTCAGGTTCCTTGGTTACTATGGTGGTAAGTCTGCGCACCCCTACCACAATCACAGATACATGGATGAAGTCATTTAAAATGATAAGTAACTTCTATTCTCCATAAGTAACCGCTGCTTCACCATCCAGGGTTCTTTTTGATTGAGAAGTATTCTCATATCTGTGCTCTTTTTAGGTCACCTAAGAGAAGAAATAGGTCAGTTGGGCCATCTCTCAAGTTATATGTTAAGATTTGACACAATTATGATTTTAATCTTTGTCTTTACTGAAGATCTGTTTGTGTCATTTCAGGTTATAGCTATGGCCTTCTATATCGCAGCTGAGTCCCCTTGCAGTCAACTCACAAGTTCAACGCACAAAGATCTGAATGAAGGTTGACAAGACAAAGAGGAGACTCAAAGATTCCGCTGTCAACTCTCAACAGTCCAGCATCAGGAATTAAAGTACACAGAGTTGGACCTAAAGCGGAATGTGGACTAGCGCTGCGATTAGTAAAGGTGGACGACTTGTATGGCACGTTGGCTAACACTATACCAACTCATCTTGCCTTACCTCCGAACTCGGGTGTCCTGATGCCTTAGTTCTGTTGGCGGTAATACTGCGTACCACTCCACATCACAGATAATGACACCTTGTATGCTACATTGGCGACCAAAGATCCCAACTCGTACATGCTGCCTTCCAAGTGCTCATCCCGGCCGTACTGCCTGAGTTCCTATACATCCAAGACCACAGCTGCATGCATGGAGACATGCATCAAGCTAAGTAACCACTTCTTATATCCTTGATTACCTTCTGAGTTTCTGATCAGGGTTTTCTTGTTGATTGTGATTGTCTTGTTTGTGATTATTTCAGCGGATATTCAGCCTGCTATTGCAAATACATCAAGGCCGAGGTTCCCACCTCCATATGTTGGTAGTGAGGTATAAATCAAAGCAGGTGTAGGTTTGGGACATAAATATTAAACATTTATAAACAATGTTACTATTTATAACCAAACCAAACCTGCTTTGATGTACTGGCCCTCCCATCCTTCCCCTCACTCCGCGGCCTTGTACACTACAGGCCTCGGTTTATAACAATGAGAAAAGAGGAAGAGTATACTGGGAGCTGGCTTATATATCCAGGCTGAGCTGGGAGAGCTCCCCTAAAGGGAGACTACTCCTCTGGGGGATAACTCCCCAGGGGAGTTAACTTTTGGTTTAAACTTTCGTTTAACGTTTGTATTGTATATCTCTGGCAGAGATTAAGGCATAAATCAAAGCAGGTTTGGTTTGGTTATAAATAGTAACATTGTTTATAAATGTTTAATATTTGCAGGAAAACTACTATTTTCTTGTGTTTGACTATTGTCAATTTCAGTGTGGGATATGTGAGCTCTCTGCTCTTGCTCCAAGGTCAACTAGAGTAGTTACCAAGAGTTAAGCTCATTTTAGTTTATTATTCAATATAAGATGTGATATATATGTTACATTCTCAGAAGCACAAAATTGTAGACCTTTCTCTGGATTGCTAGCTACCAATTGGAATCAAAGCTATTAAACAAATTTGAAATTTGGACTATGTAATTCCAGATATACGGGCATATATTGAAGCCCCTTGGGCTCTTGTTATGTCTGCAATAGATTGGAAGTACAATTGTTGAGTGCTGGTCATACTTTTTGCTGCTATTATTAACCATTGATATATAGTGTTTTATTTCATTCGTACATTTCAGAGAGGCTGGGGGAGGGGAGATGCAAGTTGATGTGGAACTAAAATTAGAAGACAGACTTCCAAAACTGAACTTCATAAAAATGTCAGGCAAACTGAGAGCTGTGGACGTCCATATAGACAGTGGCATGGCCAAGGTGATTCAGTGATGGATATCAATTTAAAAACATTGACAGCTTCATATTTTATTGAAGGTAGTAGGCTACAAATGAGAGGGCTGTACTGAAATTCATATATAAGGATTGATCTTTCCATATGACACATCATATTTGATTCTATTGGATGGTTTTTGACTAGACCGATTGCGAAGCCTCACTTCATCAATTTCATTTATTACCCCTCAGCCCATAGGGCTGCGGGTTCTTGTCGTTGCCATGTACGTCCGTCCGTCCGTCAACATGTGTTCTTGTCCGCTGAATATCTGCAGATCTATTAAGTCGGGCCTGACCAAACTTTGGTGAGAGCTTCCTGTATTTTCAGATGGCTATGATGATTTTATGATTTTTAATTATTTTTTATTGTTTATTGATGCTCACTGCACTGCTGTCTATGCCCATCAGGAACCCTTGGTTGTATGTTGCATTGTGACTTTTGAGGGTTCCCTGATTCCAAGAAGCCGTGTGTAGCGGTCCATTCAAGATTTACACCATCTGGGGATATGCCCATTGGGAACTCTAGGTTGTATGTTGCATTTTGACTCTTGAGGGTTCCCGTTTTCCAAGAAGCCCTGTGTAGCGGTTCATTCGAGATTCAGACCATCTGAGATATAATATGCCCATTGGGAACCCTTGATTGTATGTTGCATTTTGACTTGTGAAGGTTCCCTGATTCCAGGAAGACCTGTGTTGCGGTCCATTCGAGATTCACACCATCTGAGAATGGTTTTCATTGGATGGAACCTCAAGGCTTTAAATTAATTCACAAAACTTGTTACTGCAGGCTCTGGTACTTTAATTTCTCAGCAAGTAGGCCAGTAAAGTTTCTGGAGGTTTAGCAGATTCTTGATGTGACAGGGGCATCTAATTATTTTAGGCCTGTATTCAAGAATATCTTTAATTTAAAAACAATTTTTTTTGCTGTTTCTTTGTTGAAAACGTGATTCCCAGTTGCTTCTCAATTCACACATTATTGTGATATATGGGCGGCATGTCTGGATACGGATTAGAGAAACTATAATCAATTTTTTAGATGGCCTTTGATGCGCTTATGGTGTGCAACAAGTGTACGGTTGGCAAAAACAGTTTGGGTCCAGTTTTTGACAGTTAACAACCAATCAACTTGATAATTGAGGTACATATTTTAGCCTATTAAATTCCATT
>JAVTVY010010629.1:0-48178 GCA_036873755.1 Hanleya hanleyi | reverse complement strand
GCCCATATAAGGCAAGAGAATCATCGACGGAAGTTTCAAATCTGCCTTGGAAAGAAAACGCTCGATGACAGAGCTGGTGGTCGTCTTTTCAGAGAATAGGAAAGTTGTGAATTTAACATAAAACTGACCGTTTGTTGAAGCTATCGCGGCTCCGTTGGCCAAAATCATTTTGATCAACATCAGGATGAATGCGATCAACCATGCGGACATTTCTAAATTCATTGCACGGTGTACGAGGAACGAAAGGGGTGAATGATGAACATACTTCCGTTTGATTTGAGAACTCCGCGTGCAAATCGATATCTAGTTTGCAGACGAATAGTTATACTTCTTCACTTCTCAATGCATATTTCGTTAAATTACATTGTGGATGTTCAGTTTGTTGTTATTTACTGTTTTTGCGATCAGACAAACTACGGAACTGAGACCACAGAATTTCCTTCCGGAGCTCCGACTGGAAAACATAAGGACGTAGCTTAGAGGATTCCCAAGAAAGTTTGCCGTTTCATTGGTCAGTTTATGGGGAATCCCTTGAACTGCACAACAGGTGGCGCTGCAGTGCCCTTCAAAGGGATGGTACAAAGAGCCGGCTTTACGAAACTTTTTTACGACAATCTCGGTATTTTACGAGCAATTTAATCAGAACTCGCGAAATCAGAACTCATTATAGGCATTTTTTTTAGGGATCAGTACCAATAATTAATACAATGCGTAATTATTGCTTGCAAAAATACTGATGCGGGCGGGTTACGGGAAACGAACCATTAATTAACAGCGGCCTAACTAGTTCACTAACTGTTAATTATCACCTTTCTTTTTCAGAACACCTGACCTTTCATGTACACTAAAGATCAATATCCATTCAAATACATGTTCAATCCCATGCTCAAACAGAATAGTGGGGCAAAAACTGAAGACATTATCGGACAAATTTAGTAAATTTCTAGAAACCTCAGAACCACTTCTATTACAAATTAACTTGTACAACTTGACAGCTCACCTCGGAGAGACCAGTATTCATGAGTGTGTAGGCGGCTTTACAGAGAAGTTTATATCAGTGGGTAAGGTGCATAATCTGATATCTAAATCCACAGATCATTTCGATCAAAGAAAATAAAAATACTACTAGCGAGAAACCTGACAAGTCCATGGAGAAAACACTCGGATTTTGAAGATACTGTAGGACACAGGAAAGGAGTAAATGTCTAAAAGAGGAGATGTAACCTTAGAGATTTGGTTACACCTGCTAAAGTTCTAACAAATAATCAAACCAGAGTAATGTGCATTACCAAACTGCAACTTGAACCAATGGTATTATTCAACTGTTACATGAAAATTTTGCTGGATTGAAATGAAACTTGAAATGGCATTCACTTTAATCTGGAGTACATATTGATGTCAGTTATGGTCGTTTGCTAGACCACATGCAAGTGACTCATCTGGTGAAGTTGGAATTGCATGCCTAGATTTTGGAGGTATCTAAATTGCTCCATAAATTTAAAGGCCCTTGAATACTTTTTATGATCCATTTTCTGAGGAATACCATTTATGATCCAGTTTCTTACCTCAGCTTGTCTCCCCCTGGCTCCTGGTGTAGACAGTTTACCATTCCTACAATTCCACTGTTTGGTTCCTCATCCACAACCAACCACAAGTTATTTCCCTTTGATTTGCTCTGAAATTCCTGCAGCTTTGTTTTCACCTCTTCCACCCACTTGCACCCAAGGTCATTTATTCTCAGCACTTCTGACCCAGATCCTACAGTCACAACTTTCCTGCAAATGAACATAGTGCAAAGATGGCCATCTGATTTCTCAGCCACCAATTTTAATCCTGCATCTTGGAGAAGTGTTCGCCAGGACTCCGAAGGGGAGTAAATCCCGAAACACTTTTCAGAGTTTAATGAGCCAAGTTCTCTATGAAAGATGTCCAGAGCAATGTAGGCAGCAAAGTTTTCCGTAACTTCTTGCACAAGGAGAAAACCTTCATCTTTGAGCAGAGATGACAACTGGTTCAAAACCCGACTTGGGTTTTGACAAGTGTGAAGAAGATTATTGACAATGATGAGATCTTGAGATGCTAAGTTGGACGGAGGATCTTGAACAAAGTCCCATTGGGCTGTTTTTATCCCCAATGCCTCCAGTTCCTCTGCTGCGAGTTTATCAACGGAGTCTTCACATACAGTGTAGTCTAACTGTAACAGTGGCTGAGAGTTCAACTGAGGCAGTACATGTTTGTACATCGCAGCACGACCTCCCCCAATCTCTAGCAGTTTTAATTTGTGGGCCAAACAGTTCTCAAACACCAGATCAAGGCAGGTTTTCAGTGTCCTCGGACAGTACAAGTTATTGAGGAGTCTGTCATTGGACAAGTCTGTCCGTCTACTCTTCAGAATAGACTGGACATTCTCACAAACATTTTCTGGTGTCGAGGTGGAGAAGATCTCTTTCAGAATGCTTGTCAATCCTGTATCTCCCTCGGGTGAACAGTCATCATAGATCTCTTCTTTAGAGTCATTTACGACAGCTTCCACAATCTCCTTATTCATTAGTTTGATCCCATTGGCTTCTGCCAATAACTTTTTCAAACCACGTTTGGTCTGTGAGGCACAGCACTTGATGTATCTAGGAAAATCTGGAGACTTTCCTCGAATTCTTTCTATGTAAGGCACGAAGTGAAATTCTTCCAAAGTGGGTGGATCCTGTTGTTGTTGGCGACGTGGGGCGACAGTTGCGTGAAGTCCGTGGATCTCGACACCACCAGCTATTGTCACATCATAGCACCTGTTCACCAGCACCTTTATAACTGATAAAAGTATTATCGCAAATTAAAATTTAAAATTAAGAATGGCTAGAAGTCCAAAATTATACCATCAAAAAGGAGTGGCAGCAAAATATCTATGATTTATCCACTACCACATCAAGATCATCAGGTTAGATTTTCCTTTGACATTGTTTTGTATGATAGCATACCCTCATGGAGACTTCAGGATGCTTTGAGGGGGCAACTCCAGGATGCTTTAAGGGGGCAATTTTCTTACCGTTTATTTACTGAAGGGCTCAGTACTAGTGTGCTGTCTGGGAAATTACAGATTTTTGGCGCTCTGGTGAGGTGAACGGGGGGGGTCTTCAGTCGCACTCAACGATCCCTCCCTTACCGCCAAGTGATGCCTATGCAGATAGCCTTACAAATTGTAAATAATGTGCATACCAGTGGTGTCATCAGTCTCCACCACCTTCTCATCATGGAGCCTGGGATCAATACGGATGGACTGTATACGAGTGGGAAGGCGGAGACTGCGGTCAGACATGCTCAGTATGGACATCTGTAACATGGTGTCTAGGAAGGTCACCCAATTCCCAGTCCACATCAAATTCCCACTGTCACCTGATGATTGAGTAGCAAACACATACAATGATTAAACCCAGGAATGCTTTTTAGGTCAAATACCGACACTAAGTATGTTTTTCCAATCAATTAAATCTTCAACAGCCCAAGTCTCCACATTCGTCCCACTGGTTCAAGGTAACTGTACTTCCCTATGCAAAAATCTTCATATAATCTATAGAGCCAATTATATGTGTATATGGGGGTAATGGTTTCTTCTGATGCAAACAATATTAACAGATGTTATGTGATGATGAACGGCTGACCTGGGTTGCCTAGAGGTTACACAACTCAAATGGGTTATCTAAAGCCCTTATTTCAACAGGTTTCTGAATGGGAAGAGTTATCATAACCTAAATGAGTTACCATGGAAAATACTACATAATACCACCGATTATTACACCAAATCAAATTTTCCTAAATTTTGAGGGTCAAAGTTGACAACACATTTCGTTCTATTTCCATATAAAGGATTTAACAAGTTTTTGCTCCAGTAATTTCATCTGCAAAGCATAATTTATATCATAGTATAATAAATATCCATGAGGTTATGAAATCAATTTTTGGAAAACCAAATAAATTTCTTCCTGATGCTTACCCGTGTTGTTGGCAGCATGAATTCCCATGAAGTGATTGGTGTAGTCATACCCACGTAACCTCAATTCCTTGTAGATATCGGCTGCTGTAAGTCTGATGTGGTCTGGGTTAGGTTTGGTGGCTGATGACTGGACGAGGGATTCTAGCTTCTTGTCCAATACGCCTTCATTTTGAACACGGATTTTACCGCTGACTGTGATGCTATCATTTTCTCGAATTTCAAACTCTCCAGTCCCTGGCATTATGCTAACTTCCAACTTCACTATACCTGGTTTTCAAAGAAGGAAGAAAACAGTTTTTCTCTTTGTATTCACCAAAAGCATTCAACAATTACTTTACAGATGTGGACTTCTTTTGACTAGGCAATGAGGGCTTGCATTGCACCACTTTTGCAACAAGATAATTTAGTTATGAGAATTTTCTGGAATTCTCCAGGGTTAATGAATTTTGACATACATTCTTGAGCTGCAGATGACATAATTCTTCGAACTACCGAGTCTATATTGACCAATGACTTATCCAAACTGGACAACTTATTTCAGAGGCTATGGTAAATCCCCTAATAAGTCGATCACCGGAATTGATATTTAAGGTGGTAAAACGATTATTCAGCGAGGCTCCCTTGCTAGCAGAGAATGAATGGACAAGGGTCCAGTTTGCAACACCGGCAGTTTTGAAAACTGTGTCCGCATATAATTGAGTCGTCTGAAATTCTATTCAAGTGGCCATGGGTTTCATTAAATACAATTCAGCTTATTGGAGTTTCTGAATACTCTAGCATATTGAGCTGAATCCCTCAGACAACTCTGGCTAAATGTTTGATAGGCAACAGACACAACAGTAGTCTCCCTTGGGTTTTCTTCCTTTACTGGGAAAAAATGGCAGCCAGGTGGGACTGTTTTTGAAATCCTTTCCTACATTATAAGTCCCAGACTTCAAATAAACAGTTGAAAGTTTATATGATTAGTCAGTGATGGGTCTGGACATGCTACATATGGTCTCACTACGTCCATCACTGTTTTTATTCCACTGACACATGTCAACAAGAGCACATTTAATTAGCACAAATGTGATCATTTTTTTTCACAAATGGGATCTACTGAGAATCAGGGGTCATTGAATTAACAACTTCCAATCATATTTTTTTCCAAAAATCATGAGTGAATGATTTTCTGATAGAGTAATCGATTTATTAGAGGAATGATGTATCAATTTGTAAATTACAAGGCCTGGCTCATTTCTGTATTGAATAAACACTCACCTGATTTAGGGAGTACTGTTGCCCTTTGTATAGCCACATCTTCAAACACCACAGGCAACTGGTCATAGTTTTGACCACTCTGTTTGGCCAGAGCCCGCCACACAAGGACGAGGTATCCAGTCGCAGGGAACAAGACACGCCCATCAATGGCATGGCCACTCAGATAGTGATCTTCTGATTCTGGGGAAATGTCAATTTCAAACACGCAGTCTGCATGCTTCCCTCCCCCACCAGTCATAAACTCTTCTTTGGGAGTGTTCCAAGTTTGAGAATGGTCCCAGTTGACCAAGGGAGAAATCATTGGTGTTCCTCTGGACACTGGGTATTGGACTGGTGAATAGAGCTTCAGTGGGTCTATTTTCATACCATTCATGTAGCACCTATATAAGGACAAAAACATTTTTTTCAGTACTCTTCAAGAAGTGAAATCATATATATACCAATAAGGATATTTCTGTACCTTACCTTACATATGAGGGTAATATTTCAAAACTAAGTCCCATCGATAAATCATAAAAATTTTCATATTTTGGAGATATATATCATACCAATGAATTGAACAAACTCTCCACCTCCATAGAAAATACTCCTAAATTCATTGAATTTGTCCATGCTGCAGATGAAGTGGGAAAAAAGGAACAACACTGATGTTTGGCATCTTATATTGCATAATTATAGATGAAGATCGAAATACCATAAAAACTCAAATCAACTAAATCAAATATGAATGAGATCTGTACACTGACATTATCAACATGGTGACAGCACACACTAATGTTTGTCTCCCTGATACTATCAAGGAAGATGCCCAATAAACAGCATGTTGATCCATATTCTCCAAAACCCTGGATAGCAGATGAATGACAAGTAAAAACTAAGAAGCTTTAATTATCAAAAACAGTGTCTAATCCATCAATGAATAATAAACTCTTACTTTCCCAGATTGGAGAGAAAGAATTCTAAGTTGTCTGGGTTTCCTCTCTTCATGAGCCCAGCAAAGGAACATCCCGCACCGAGGGAGCGCTTCAGTATGGCTTGTAGAAGACAGTGTGGTGCAATCTCTATGGTGATGGCATTAGGTGGCACATACTGCAGGGCCTCTTGGAACAGAACAGGACTGACTAGATTGTTCACATGGTACTCCGGGGATGAGAGACGAGCCAGATCAGTGTCCCAGCGGGATTCTGGGATAGAGGAACTGATCCACCGCTTTGATCGCGGCTTGGGTTTAATCACCTGGAATGTCAATTATTCACATTTCATGTATTTATGTTCTGGCATATATGACAAGTGAAGAAATACTATGTATGTGTAGATAAATCAAATGAACAGCCACATGTACAACAGCTGATTGTCATGGTTTCTAAAGGATTGATTGGCATATCAGTGATGTAAGACGAAGTGACGTGAAATTACGGGATTTCCAACAGTGCCAAATGGACAAGGAGTTGGCCATTGTTTCATCGGCTAACATGTCAAGTCACGTGGGAAAGTGCTATCTCCTCTTACAATGTACTTGAACTATGTCCAGACTTATTTCACAAAGTTACCTTATCCAAGGCACTCTTCAGAGTAGATGCAATAGCAGCCATGTAATAGGAATGGAAGGCAACTCCGGCACTTTGAACTTCTTTGGCAAATATTCCTTTGGTCTTGAGCTCCGCAACAAATGTCTTCACCATCTCAGCAGGTCCAGAGATAGTAACAGTGTCTTCGGCATTGTGACACGCAGGTACCACACCCTTAGGGCACATCTCTTTGGCTTCTTCCCACGTCAGACCTGTAACAAAATTGTTCAACCTTTAAAACCATTCAAGCTTTGTTTTTCATTGCATCTTGCATGAGCCACATCCTTCCTGGTTAAACTTACTTTTGCTAGAATAAACATTGTAAAACACACCTAATCCCCAAGTAAATATTTTGCAACCAAAATGAGTAAACCCATCGTTCGGATGGAGATTGCCCTATTTGACCTGAACTTCACACCCCCATATCTAACCAGAATACGAAGCTGCGCATCTGAAAACCCCTCGGCTCTGGGCGCCAGCCATTCATAATGTACATGTATTCAATATGAACCAAGATTTCAGGAACACCAAGCAGTCAAGTGACAAATATACAGATTCTGAAAAATTTTGCAATTAGAAATGGCCTCTAAGGTTTCCGTCCAATCAGAGAAACTGGTATTCATTACGTAAGTCTCTTGATGCATCAATGACAGAGATAGAGATCATTAATGATTTTAGATAAATTAAAGATGGCCGCCCATCCTTCCCGCCACTGATGTGGTTATATTGATAGAGATCATTAATGATTTTAGATAAATTAAAGATGGTCGCCCATCCTTCCCGCCACTGATGTGGTTATATTCATGCAAGTCTCTTGATACATCGATGCTGTATACCAAGTTTCATATAGAACACTGAAATGGTATCAAAGATATCCATCATTAAAGATTTTGCATAAATTAAAGATGGTCAAGGTTTCCGCCCAATCAGAAAAAACAGAACTGTCATTTATCGTAGTCTATTGATGCATCGATGATGTATACCAAATTTTACATCGAGCACTTTAACGGTATCAGAGATAGAGATCATTAATGATTTCACATAAATTAAAGATGGCCGCCCATCCTTTCCACCACTCGGAGGAACTGATGTGGTTATTCACTGCAAGTCTTGTGATACATCGATGCTGTATACCAAACTTCGCATAGAAAACTGAAATAGTATCAAAGATATACATCATTAAAGATTTTGCATAAATTAAAGATGGCCGCCAAGGTTTCTGCTCAATCAGAAACACCAGAACTGTCATTTATCGTAAGTCTATTGATGCATCGATGATGTATATCAAATTTTACATCGAGCACTTGAACGGTAGCAGAGATAGCGATCATTAATGATTTCGCATAAATTAAAGATGGCCGCCCATCCTTCCCGCCACTCTGAGGAACTGATGTGGTTATACATTGCAGGTCTCTTGATACATCGATGCTGTATACCAAGTTTTGTATAGAACACTTGAATGGTATCAGAGATATAATCATTAAAGATTTTGCATAAATTAAAGATGGCCACCAAGGTTTCCACCGAATCAGGGAAACTGATTTGGTCATTCCTTTGAAGTTTCTTGATGCATCGATGATCTATACCAAGTTTCACACTGAACAGTGAAATGGTACCCGAGATACACAAGATTAATGGTTTCGCATAAATTAAATATGGCCGCCAAAGTTTCCAACCAATCGGGTCCAGATTCAATAGGGTTCTGGGTCATGAGCATATGGATGTGCAGTGCAAGTTTGGTGTGCCTAGGGTAAGTCGTTCTAAAGATATCTTGGTAACGAGAAAGCTGTGATGGTTTCGCATAAATTAAAGATGGCCGCCAAAGTTTCCAACCAATCGGGTCCAGATTAAATAGGGTTCTGGGTCACGAGCATATGGATGTGCACTGCAAGTTTGGTGTGCCTAGGATAAGTCGTTCTAAAGATATCTTGGTAACGAGAAAGGTGTGACGGACAGACAGACAGACAGACGTACATGACGACGACAATACCCTTCGGTCAAATTATGGCCGAGGGGTAAAAAGTCGGATATTTGCCAAAAAATTCAGGTGTGAGAGTTCAGAGTTTAAAGTCACTTTTCAGCAGTATTCCAGCCATTTTGCGATGATATAACTATGATGATTAACTGGACATGTGTGACTAGCCATGTAGTCATTGTAGGTTTAACCAAAGTGTCTCCGAAAAGTATCGGGACATTTAATTTTACCAAAACTGTGGCTGTATGGTCCAGACAAACTGACGCACAGAGATGGTTATTAAAATTATAGCAAAATTCCCCATCTATTACCTTGGCCCTTCATACAAGTGATCACAGACTAGCCAGACTTATAAGGCCCATGTGTCAGTTCTGGCTAGAAGTGGTCTCGAGCTCTCTTAAGTTATTAAACTGGCAAAAATTAGGCAAATATGCTTCATAAAAGTACCCAGGCCTGCAAGTGGCTCACAGTGAAAATATAGGAGTAGGAAAATATAGGAAATAAGGAGTGTAAGATAGGTCACTACTACATTGTATGTTCCAAACCTGGTAGTTTTGTGGTGTTTAATCAAACTATTTTCACTAAATGCGGGCATAGTGGTGGTGATTGAGGAGCATTGAATGTATTTCCCCATGCCAATTTGACATTATTTCAGAGCATTGGTGAAAGTTTTCACGAGAAAAAGCCAAAATGTAGGAAATATAGGTTTTGAGTAAAAGAAATAAAGATATAGGAATAACTCAAAAATATAGCAAAATATAGGTGGCACTTGCAGGCCTGAGTACCCAATTTAATACTATTAATAAGTTGACATTAATACAAACTTTCGCAAGTTAAATATTTGTGAGGAATGGAGAAAACATGTGCTTTCTCATACATAAGATACTCAGATATGTACAAGAGTTGAGAACAATGAAAATTAATATTATATTGTGAAGAGTAAATTTATATTTATAAATATCAAAATGAAAATTAACAAGAGCCCAAGGGGCTTCAATATACGCCTGTATATCTGGAATCACATTGATCCAAATTTCAAGGTTGTTTGATAGCCTTGATTCCAATTGGTAGCCAGCAATCCAGAGAAAGGTCTACAATTTCGTGCTTCTGAGATGTAACATATATCACATCTTATATTGAATAACCTAAAATGAGCTTAACTCTTGGCAACTAGTTGACCTTGGAGCAAGAGCAGAGAGCTCACATATCCCACACTGAAATCGACAATAGTCAAACACAAGAAAATAGTAGTTTTTCTGCAAATGGATTTCTCTGACGAGAAAAATTTTCATGAAGGAAGAAGAAAGTGATGAAGTAAACCTTTGTTCTGGAGTTAATATTAAAACAGGTATGAAGGTCATAAAGGACCCATCTCTCCGTTAAATTAGTAATTGTATGGTTTTTATTTCACAAAAGTTTAACTAAATGTAGCTGTTTCAAACATGGCAGGCAACTCCGCAGGACAAATGCTATATACATGCAGGGGAGAGAACTCTGAATATTCCAACCTAACACATATAGTCAGCTAAACTTGATTCAGGTTTGGAGGACTGTGACCTTGACCTTTGACAAATTGATGTATGGCTCCTCTTTGCCATGCGAGTAAGGTATACTCAAAATTTGGTACCAATCCATACCTTGAAGCTAGAGATATCGCATGGACAACAAATGTTAACGGATAATGGACAGAACCCAACATCGCATTACATGACCTCGTCTTCGACAGACATATGAAAATGTGACTTGTAATGATTTCCTGATTTTGGGGTCACAGTGACCTTGACATTTGACCTAAATTTTGGTACAAGACACATCGTCTTCCCTCAATGTATCACTGGACACTAGCTGCCATAATAAAAATAAAACTAACCTCACATAATACGTCTGCTTTTGGCGGGCGTATAAAAATTATTGCTAAGATCTGAAGGTGAACTGACCAACTGCTGCCATTCCACCAGGTGGTAGTTTAGCCTCCTTAATACATCGCCCCCTCCAGTATGCTGCCAACACGGTCTCCTCGGCAGTTAGTGAGCCATCCGCATAAGCACAACCAAGTTCTCCAACCGAATGTCCCACAATTCCATCTGGCTCAACTCCCATCTTATGCAGCATGTCCACCAGAGCAACCTGTAGTGCAGAATTTTAAGCCAAGAATTCATGAAATTCGTGTTATAACCATGGAACGAGGTTTTCCCCAATATTTTGAAATTAACATATGAGCTGCAGATCATGGACAACATAAAATGAAGGAGAAAAAACAAGGAAGAGAGTTGCAGAAGTGTAAATATTTACCTGAATGGCTGCAATGCCAACAAAGGAATGTATAGTGCTGTCAAAGATGTTACTCTCTCCATTCATGATCAAATCATACAGGTGGAGATCGTGCCTTTTCAAGACTGCATCAGACCTCATTATGGACTCCTTAAACATGTCCAATTGCATCATGTCACGCCCCATGCCGTGCCACTGTGTACCCATCCCAGCGAACACAAACCACACTGGACGTTGCTCTGGGGGACATTTCTGGAAAGAAAGATTTGCATCAGATTGCATTTTGCCACTGCCTACAGCGAGAAGTACAGAAACCCGCTTTAAGAGCTGCCAGTGCATCAACAGCAGAAAACAGTTTATTTCAGGCTTTTGTGGAAACTAAATTAAAAGCTGCCATAATAGAACTAAACTAATTTGATAGCCTGTCAAGTTTGACAATTACAAACATGGCTTATATATATATATATTATATTGACTTTGGATTTCTGCCAATGAATCAGTTGTCTGATTAACTTGTAGTAGTAAGATTTCTTTCGATGGGTGCTCAGTAATCGATTCCCAAAATAATAAAATTCATTCATTTTCACACCATGTCAACTTTCTCTGTAGATCCACGATTCCAAAAAAAAAACAACGAAAACCAGGTCCTGCATTACTTCTTCATGCAACTATGCCAGATGATCAGTTGTTATTGAGAAGGAAATGATTATGCAAGACATTGTGACAGAAACAGATCACAATTGATACAGTCAATATAATTCTGCAAAAAAAAACTATGTTCAGGATTGTGCCACAACTTCATTTGGATATTAAAGAGACACCTAAAATGGAGCTTCTGCAGCAAATAATTTGTACTACTTCTCACACACCATCTTACCTGCACATCTTGTACATTGTTTTTAGAGTTGAGGATCGTGAATCCTCTGTAAGGCTGTGAACTGGGCGACATTGATGACACATCATTCAGGAGGGCGTGTAGTTCCACATTCTCAGATTGTGTCTGCACTTTTTCCATTAACTGATCCAGGCCTTCTTGTGTGCGGGAAGATCCCAGAAAGAGTCGTTTGGCCTTACTGGCAGGATGTGGCTTGGCAGTTTCCGTTACATTGGATTCCAGAATAGCATGGACATTTGTACCACCAAATCCAAAAGAGTTTATAGCAGCATATCCTCCTGTCCATTGTGTACGCTCTGTCACAACCTGAAGTCTGCCATCAGCAAGTGATGGAATATCTGGGTTAGGGTTTTCATAATGAAGGTTAGCTGGGATCAGTCCATCCTCCATGGCTATGACAACTTTGGCCAGGGCTGCTAGACCTATAAATAGACATTATGTTGATCTTTACTAAGTTCTTTCTGATAGATGATTTCTAGGTTAATCCCAGCCAAATCCATATCATCGACCATGTGACCTCCAGTAACCAGTCAATAGCTGATGGCAAAACAATCAGGCCCCTGGCTTAACAGTTTTCCTTCACAAAATTATTCACTGCCACAAAATGCATTTGTTGGGTATAACCATACTTAAGTTTTACCGAATTCAATTAACATTTTCTTTTTGTAATATACCAGTTTTCTATGAAAGTACTGCTTATTATTGAAATATAAAAAGCTAAGAATTCATGAAATTGGTCTTGCAAACTATTGTCAATTATTGCTCATAATATTATTGCTCATAAGTTTACATATTAAAGTTTAAATATCTATTTGACATCCGCTCCTCCCAGTTGTGGCAGTGGTGCTTGAGGATGTACATGTACCACAGCGTGGCAGGTGAAATGGTCAATCGAGTAACAACATTCAGCAATTATTCTCGGTTGTCAACCCTGCTCATTCAAGCAACTGTTCATACAGAATCGGCTCACTCAGCCTGATCGGCAAAACAGCATGTATATACAAAGTGATCAGTCTTGTTGAGAAAATATTTCTGCCATTTTCAATTGGTTACAATTTTACCTTCAACACAGAAGATCTCTTCATCAGCATTGAATGAATTCATGCAAACTGGAATGTGGTAAATTAAATGAAAGGTTGAGGATAAATTATTATTCCCACTATTTATCCACTGGAACACATGTAAGTATGTACAATGTAGGCCTCCATAAATTCACCCGTCTTTTCATTACTACTTTACTTTTCTTTACTACTTTAGAGTGGAGAGTGAATATTGTAATCACAATATTGCCTATTGCACAACAAGATTCAGTACTATGATGTTTGAAAGTTCAAAGCCTCAGCAGCGGCAGTGAACATTTAACCACTGTATTAAACTGGCCCTTACAGAAATGAAGTCAGCTGAATTCCGATTTGCAAACCGTCATCGCTTATCTTTCCTTGATTATGACGTCCCGTCAGACCAGCCTCCCGAAGACTGAATGTTACAAGTATTGACGTCCAGCCAGGTGGTCTGATGTGACGTAACAAACCGGCGTCAAACAAGGGCAGATAAGCGAAGCCGATTTCATTTCTGAAATTGGTCAGTCTAGAGAAACGAACTATGGTGCACTTTCCTAAAGCTACTAGGAGACGAAATACTTCAAATAAAACCAAGGAGGTAAATCTGCGCATAGTTTCAAAATGAAAAATCGACCATAGAGGTCCATGTCCCCCGCTAGCAGCACCAGTTATGGTGGATTACATCCACCATAACTAGCGCTGCTGCTGCGGGGGCCATGGACCTCTATGGTCGATTTTTTTTTGTCGATGATATCTCATATCATTGATAAGGTATGATTTGAAAATGGAGATATCGCTGATGAGCTTAACATAATCTAACACAGCGGATGGCACCCATATTGGATTATGCACATCCATAAAACATAATACATGACTATCCTCTCACTAAGGTCAAGGGACTCCCCAAGTTTGAAGTAGATCAGTTGAATCGTACTCCAGCTATTGTCTGGACAAGATCAAACTGCTTAAAATCCAATGAAATCTATTGGATTAAGCTCGTCCTTGAAAAACAATCCTAATCCTCCTCTCAACAATGTCAAGGCACTCCCCAGGTATGAAGTAGATCGGTTGAATCGTTCTCGAGTTATTGTCCGGACAAGATCCAACTGCTTATAATCCAATATGGCGGACGGCGGCCATATTAGATTACGCACATTGCTGAAAAACAATCCCAACCGTCCTCTCACCAATGTCAAGGCACACCCCAAATTTGAAGTTGATCGATTGAATCGTTCACGAGTTATTGTCCGGACAAGAAAATCTAAGATCCAACTGCTTATAATCCAATATGGCTGACGGTGGCCATATTGGATCAAGCACGTCCTTGAAAAACAATCCTAATCCTCCTCTCAACAATGTCAAGGCACTCCCCACATATGAAGTAGATCGGTTGAATCGTTCTCGAGTTGTTGTCCGGACAAGATCCAACTGCTTATAATCCAATATGGCTGATGGCGGCCATATTAGATTACGCACATTGCTGAAAAACAATCCCAACCGTCCTCTCACCAATGTCAAGGCACATCCAAAGTTTGAAGTTGATCGGTTAAATCGTTCACGAGTTATCCGGACAAGAAAATCTAAGATCCAATTGCTTATAATCCAATATGGCTGACGGCGGCCATATTAGATTACGCACATTGCTGAAAAACAATCCCAACCGTCCTCTCACCAATGTCAAGGCATACCCCAAGTTTGAAGTTGATCGGTTGAATCGTTCACGAGTTATTGTCCGGACAACAAAATCTAAGATCCAACTGCTTATAATCCAAAATGTCTGACGGCGGCCATATTTGATTACGCACATTGCTGAAAAACAATCCCAACCGCCCTCTCACCAATGTCAAGGCACACCCCAAGTTTGAAGTTGATCGGTTAAATCATTCACGAGTTATTGTCCGGACAAGAAAATCTAAGATGCAACTGCTTATAATCCAAAATGGCTGATGGCGGCCATATTGGATTACGCACATTGCTGAAAAGCAATCCCAACCGTCCTCTCGCCAATGTCAAGGCACACCCCAAGTTTGAAGTTGATCGGTTGAATCATTCACGAGTTATTGTCCGGACAAGAAAATCTTACGGAATTACGGACACCGGTGTTTCTAAGTCCCCCCCCTACTAAGTAGGGAAAATATGAAAACCTTTGCATTTTACCTTTAAGGTGATACTAAATTACAGCTAAACATGCATTTGTGGTTTCATCCTTTGTATACTGACAAGGGTGAGTAGTAGGGTTTAACGTCGTTTTCAATCTTGTTTTAGTCATATCACGACGGTGCCTACATGTGCCAGAACACAAGAGTGCTCACAGTTCCTATTACCCTGGACACTGATCAGCCCAGCCAGTACAGCATCTGGTCATCCATCCAACTATTGACTGACAAGCTTTACCTGAGGCTGGCTCTGGATGACCCATGTTAGATTTCGTGGAACCAATTAGGAGAGGTTTGGATCGTCCAGGACAGAACACATCAGCAATACTGTTAACTTCCTGTGGATCTCCAGCCTTGGTGCCAGTACCATGGGCCTCCACATACGCCACCTTTGACGGATCCACACCCGATTCTCGGTATACTTCCTTCACCAGACGCTTCTGCTGCTCCCCGGAGGGGAATAAAATACCTGTTGAAACATGCACAATCAATTTAGTCAGGCATCATCTATTAAAATCTGATACTAAACTTAGTATTTAACCTCTGTAACCCCCCTCCCCTGCTCCGAAATGAAGTAAAGTTTTGATTCATTCTAAACGGTTTTCTTACACTCGACCAAGTGTCAATGATTGTCAGATCTGCTCCCGTGATCTAGAAATCATGAAATCATTTTCTGATAAAACAGTTTGTCCACTCACCCTGTTCTTTGTTTCCATCAGCGTTGTTTTTAGAGTGAATGATAGTGGTGTAGATTCTCTTGGCCTCTGGTCGTTTCTGTAGGAAGATGGCTACAATTCCTTCACTACGACAATAGCCATTCCCTGTAAACCGGAACCAGACATGACAAAATGGGACAAAAGCATTCTATACTGTTTTAGATTCATACATGGGTTCGTTGATTATAGAAATAGACAAACTTCTGAGCTGTACTCCACGTAAACATATTTAATGCACAAGCTTTCGACTCTCATGCCGGAGCCTTTATATTTACTGGCAATTTGATGAAATTCAACAGATCACTTGATAAAGGCTCCGGCATGAGAGTCCAAAGCTTGTGCATTAAATACGTTTACGTGGAGTACAGCTCAGAAGTTTGTCTATTTCTATAAAAGCATTCTAGTAATGGATCAAGCCTTCTGCGAATAACAGTGCCTTTCAAACCCAGTATATATTAATCTTGTACACCGATACCATAGGAGATATGGATAAATGCATTCCAGGAAGTCAGTTTTGCGTTTTGATGCAACGGAACTTACAACATGTAATTCCTAATTATAAAACTCACATTTGCCAATTCTGATCGGGATTGATCTAAATGGTTCATATAATTGACACACCTGTACTAAATTTGTCAGAGGCGGACCATAATACACACTGCAAATAATGATGTCCACTCCTGTTTGCATTCCACCATATAAGTTTGTGGCTGACCCTTGTATAAATTCTATGAGAAAATTCTACTTGAAGCTCCAATCAAAGAAGATCTTAGACATAACCATGGCAACAGAACGTACCTGAAGCATCAAAGGATTTACAGGCTCCATCAGGTGAGAGCATACCAAGCTTCATGAACTGTAGAGCTGTCTGGGGTTTAAGACAAAGGCTGGACCCTCCCACAATGGCTGAGTCGCACAGTCCCAGACGGATGTTGAGCAAGGCCTGGTCCATGGCCAACAGACTGGATGAACAAGCTGTGTCTAATGTATAACTTGGACCTAAATAGAAGAGTGAGTGAAAAGGGTTTAATGTCGCTTTCAACATTTTTCTCAGCTATATCACGACCGAGATTCTGGATTACCTACTTGTAACAGAGCAGATCTGATGATGCCATTTTATAGTGTTGTCCCACTGACATATCATGACATAGGCAGACATGACACCCCACTCAGTCACGTTATATTGACACCAAGCGAACCATTCCTTGTTCTATCCTCTTAATGCTGAGCGTAAGCGAGAAAGCAACACGTTCCATTTTCAAGTCTTTGGTATGACCCAGCCAGGGATTGAACCCAGTATCTACTGCTTACGAGGCAGACGCTCTAACCACTAGGCCACCGCAATGCGGTCCCTTTTATAGAACAACAGTTATCAGAGCTATACACTTACAAATATCATTTCATTGATAATGCTGGAGCCTGCAAACTGTCTCAGATTTGTGATTTCCTCTCAGGAGGGTAAATATTAAATATCTAAAATAGTCTAATTTCAATGAAAACCTGAGGGGTTCAAGTCCCCCGACGTTGAAACAATTAATTTGACTTGGAACCGTAACTTTCAGTACCCAGCATGCAGAGCCATCCTAAGTGAGATCCAGTGACAAGGTACCCACAATTACCGAATTTGTTATAATCCGGCCACGATTTCAGAAGATATTGTATGAAATTTTTTTAACTTGGCCCGAAGGTGGTGCCACCTATAGGCAGACTGGCCTGAAAAACAATCCCAAGCAAGATGTTGAGGTGAGGTACCCACAAACTTTAACTTTGGCCCCCAGGTGGTGCCAGGCGAAGTGGCGTCAAAAACAATCCCAAGCGAGATCTTGAGGCGAGGTACCCACACACCAAATTTGAAAAGAATCCGTTCAGTTTTTCAAAAGTTATTGTCCGGAAACAAAATTTTAAATTTGCCCCAAGGTGGCGCCACCTATAAGCAGATCGGCACGAGAAACAACTTCCCAACGGAGATCTTTAGGCGAGGTACCCACACACCAAATTTGAAAAGAATCCATTCAGTTTTTCTGAAGTTATTGTCCGGAAACGAAATTATAACGTTGCTCCCAGGTGGCACCACCTATACGCGGATCGGTGCGAAAAACAATGCCAAGCGAGATCTTGAGGCGGGGTACCCACAAACCAAATTTGAAAAGAATCCATTCAGTTTTTCAGAAGTTATTGTCGGGGAAACAAAGTCGGACGGACGCATGGACGTCCATTCTCTCAAATGGTACATTGTGTGTTTTGTTTTTTTGCAACATTGTTACGATCATTGCTACATTGTTTCAAAACATTGTTGCAAAAACAATTGTAAATTCATTACAATGTTGCACAATTACAATGTACCATTTGAGAGAACGGACTGACGCCAATACTATAGTCCCCCTTTAGCCCTTTGGGCGTCGGGGGACAATTAATGCCTAAATGCTGCTTGCACAGATTGGCCTGCAAATGAAACCGTTTCTAAATTTCTGAAAATGTACATCTAGAAAACCCACAATCCAAATTTCATCAGTACTGTTAAAGGTTTTACCAAATTCCCCTGCACAGTTTACAAGAAAACATACAGGGAAGCTGTGTAAAGAACACTGATATTGCCCTGATTACGATCACGTAAACGGACTACTCGGTCGAGTTGGACATCCTATTGTGACATATGTTGCACAACAATTGGTTTCAACGACATCATCAGGACGTCAATAAAGGCATTATATTTTACCAAGGAAATGTCACCTAGAACATTAGTTAGGACTGCTCGCTACGAACGATCGAGTGAGACTCTGATATCAGGAGACATCAGGTCACAGCCTTTGCCGTTTCTAAACCAGCATGGTATTGGCGTGGTTCGAGTTTTATTTTTTAAACTTCGACCATTCCCCAAAACAGTAAACTGTTATTAAATTGAAAATGCAAACTCGTACAACAATTTAGCATAAAAAAGTATAGGGTGAGGGGACCATTTGGCTGAGCCTTTAATCCCCAAAACTGACATATAAATACATACCTCGGAGGTCAAAGAAAAACGAGAGTCTGTTGGCAAACATGGCACGCTGGCATCCGGTCATACAATACCCAACAGTTTTGTCTGCATCTGTAGACCAGGCTTCATGGGCTTCTGAAGCGCTCACCCCGATAAAAACACCAGTACGAGAGCCACGTATGCACTGAGGGTTCATTCCTGCAACATAGACAAAATTGTTAGACATCTTAACAATTAAGTGTGCAAAATTAAATCAAACACAGGAAGGAAGCAATCAGAGATTGCTCAATTGTATGCTCCCCCTTCCGCTTTAATCCGGCACTGCCCAGTCATTGTTCTGTTCTGTATTGGTCGGTGAAGGCCTAATTTTGATAATTATAAAAATTCTGTTTGTCACTTTTTATGCCATGCCTCGCATAATACATTTCCAAGTATCGACCAACAAGTGATAATACAATGTTTTGATGCAAGATGGTCACCAAATCCGAAAATGTGACTTGGTTTTGAGACCTACATTCCTTGGGAGTGTATTGTGGGGAAATTATGAGGCGATCAGAGAACTTTGAATTTTGCACCCAATTCACTCTTTTTGGGGCAATTTCATACTTCAGGACATGTGGTCTGCTTTGGAATGTAGAATAACATATATTAGCCATTTTCCCCGATCCAAATCGGTTATGGACAGCCTGGACAAATAAATATATCCCATTCACTTAGGTTTGATAAACAAAGGACCATAACTCTTGAAAATATAACCGAAAGCAGAGAAATTCACGCTGCACAACTATGGGGCAATGACCACATATCATGCAAATTTCATGCTTGTCCATACAATATTAACCGAGATCCAGCCCGGACAAGTCCCAATTCACAAAGATTAGAAGAAAAAAGGGCCATAACTCTTGAATATATATACGAAACGCGGAGGAACTTCACGCTGCAAAACTACAGGGCACTGACCACATATCCTGCAAATTTCATGGTTGTCCATACAATAAAATCGAGATACAGCCCGGACAAGTCCCAATTCACAAAGATTTGAAGAAAAAAAAGGCCATAACTCTTGAAAATATACGTGAAATGCAGAGAAACTTCACGCTGTGCAACTACAGGGCACTGACCACATATCCTGCAAATTTCATAATTGTCCATACAATATATTAACTGATATCCGGCCCGCACAAGTCTCAATTCACGGAAATTTCAGGAACAAAGGACCACAACTCTTGAAATATAAGTGAAACGGGGAGAAACATTTTGCTGCACAACTGTGGGGCACTGACCACATATCATGCAAATTTCATACTTGTCCATACAATATTAACCAAGATCCAGCCCAGACAAGTCCCATTCACAGAGATTTTAGAAAAAGGGCCAGAACTCTTGAAAATTATACACTCAGGAAAAACTCTACGCTGCACAACCACGAGGCACTGGCCACATTCCATGCAAGTTTTAATTATGTCCATCAAATATTAACCGAGATATTGTGCGGACAAGAAATTCGGACAGACAGACGAACGGACAAAGCGATCACTATATGGGGGGGGGGGGAGCATAATCATCTTATATAAGTACACTGTCTCAGGATTTTCTCATTCCTTTTCTGGTGGTCATCGTTAGTCCGAGAAAGAACCCCAATGAGGAAGTAAATACTTCCCTTACATGCCTTACCTGCATCAATAACAGCTTCATAGGTCACCTCTAACAGTAACCTTAACTGTGGATCCATCACATCTGCTTGTTTAGGATTCACACCAAAGAACGTGGCATCAAATTTAGATAAGTCCTTCAATTTTCCACTTCGCTTCGGCAATCCATGCAGACCTATGGACATTTGAAATAGATACATTTTTTTAAATCTGTTTTGATACATGTATGCAGAATTGGCTGTCGGAGTTTACATTCATGAACATATCAGTACAAGTGAAACAGGCAAATACAGAGACTGGCCTGCGTCTTTGACGATTAATTCAATATCAAAACTTATCACAATATTTGTACATACATGAATTCAAATCGAGTTTTCACTTTCAAATTATTTGCTTCCAAAGCCTCTATCATAATAGTATGGCTGATGACAGATAGTAAAACATGAAGATATGAGGACCAGTCAATGGTGGATAGAGAGAATGAAGGAAAAACAATCAGTACCCTAACAGAAACCTTGCCAATATCAGGCAATAGGACCCTCGAGTATCCTTAAATATTCTTTTTCTGAATAACAGCTTTTGGGCTCATATTAGATCAAGAAATACATGTATATCAACATGTGAATAGTAGATGTAAAACAAGCGTTCTGAGAACCCCAACATCTCGCCTTGCGGGGTCATCCACCGAAGGTGCAGCAGTATTGAAAGCATATATGTAGAGCAAACAATAAGGTCTGGAATAAGTGATGTGGTACAGACAATAATGTCTGGAATAGATTATCTGGGACAGACAATAACATCAGCCCCATGTGGGATTACTGGTATATAAGTTAATCCTATGTAGGATGGATAGGTCAGTGCATAGGTCGGATTACTGGTGCATAGAGCAGTCCAGTGTGACATTACTGCTGGATAGGTCAGTCCCATGTGAGATTACTGCTGGATAGGCCAGTCCTGTGTAGGATTACTGCTGGGTGGACCAGTCCCGTGTGTTATTACTGATGGATAGACCAGTCCCCTGTGGGATTACTGCTGGATAGTCCAGTCCCAAGTGGGATTACTGCTGGATAGGCCAGTCCTGTCTGGGACTACTGCTGGATAGAGGAGTCTCGTATGGGATTAATGCTGGATAGCACAGTCCCGTGTTGGATTACTGCTGCATAGGCAGTCCAGTGTGGGATTACCGCTGCATACGGCAATCCTGTGTGGGATTATGGATGGGGAGGCCAGTCCCATGTGAGATTACTGCTGGATAGGCTAAACCTGTGTGGGATTACGGCGGGATAGGTCAGACCTATGTAGAATTATGGCTGGATAGGTCAGTGCCATGTGGGATTACCGCTGCATATTGCAGTCCAGTGTCATATTACTTCTGGATAGGTCAGTCCCATGTGAGATTACTGCTGCATAGGCCAGTCCTGTGTGGAATTACTGCTGGATAGGCCAGTCCCATGTGGGATTACTGCTGGATAGTCCAGTCCCAAGTGGGATTACTGCTGGATAGGCCAGTCCTGTCTGGGACTACTGCTGGATAGATGAGTCTCGTATGGGATTAATGCTGGATAGCACAGTCCCGTGTTGGATTACTGCTGCATAGGCAGTCCAGTGTGGGATTACCGCTGCATACGGCAATCCTGTGTGGGATTATGGCTGGGGAGGCCAGTCCCATGTGAGATTACTGCTGGATAGGCTAAACCTGTGTGGGATTACGGCGGGATAGGTCAGACCTATGTAGAATTACGGCTGGATAGGTCAGTGCCATGTGGGATTACCGCTGCATATTGCAGTCCAGTGTCATATTACTTCTGGATAGGTCAGTCCCATGTGAGATTACTGCTGCATAGGCCAGTCCTGTGTAGAATTACTGCTGGATAGGCCAGTCCCATGTGGGATTACTGCTGGATAGGCCAGTCCGGTCTGGGATTACTGCTGGATAGATCAGTCCCGTGTGGTATTACTGCTGGATAGGCCAGTGCCATTTGGGATTACTGCTGGATAGGTCAGTCCTGTGTGAGATTACTGCTGGATAGGCCAGTCCCAAATGGGATTACTGCTGGATAGGTCAGTCCCGTGTGGCATTACTGCTGGATAGGCCAATGCCATTTGGGAATACAGCTGGATAGGTCAGTCCCGTGTGGGATTACTGCGGGAGAGCTGTGACCTAGGAAAACATGAAACATGTCCACCAAGTTTTATAATCATCCCACGAAAGGTTCAACAAACTTTTCATGTACAGGGATTCATACAAGTCAAAAATTTTACCACCGAAAACTCAATATTACTCAAAATTGAGTTTTCACTATGGTGAAATTGAGTTTTCAAAATTTTTAACCGCCGATTCAAAGATTGCAATTGAGTTTTCAAATTTTTTTACCACCGATTTACCTATTGGTATTCTGTTCTCAAATATTTCAACCACCACCATGCACAGGATGTTGTTGGTGTGTTTTAATATGGTCAATATATTATACTATGAGCAGGGGTTATTTTTGACAAAACATTTTCATCTACCCAATATCCAAATTCAATAAAACTCATTCTATTCAGCGCGTCTTCAGCTAAAGTTTTCATCGAATGAAGTATAAAAACCCCGAGAGATTTACATGTACCGTACCACAAGATCAGTCTGAATAACAATGGACATGGGGATCTATATCACGAATGAAATTGGAGGGAGAAATCAAGCAGTAATTGTTCAAAACAGCAAACGATCGAACCAGGAAACATGTCCTCTTGTCTGCAGCTAACTGCACCAAACACAGCCTCTGCAGATTGTTACTGAATTAAAGTTTAATAAAGTTTTTACATGAGACAGATCTGCCAAGTTCTAAAGTCTAAATTTTCTGAAAACTACCGAATATTTTGGATGGTCACATTTACTCAATGTTAAATTTTTTAAGCAAATTTCTTGAGTGCTATTTATCTCCTGTTAAATTTTCCAAAATCCAGTTCTGGAGGTCACCTCGTATTTAAAGTATGGTTTTCCATTACTCTTTCAACTATGAAAATTTATTGTTTATAATCAACGAGGAGTCAACTTTATGGAGCAGACGAAGATAAAATATGCAGCCTGGTCTCGTCGCAGTGTCAGTCGCACTGACATCTCACGAGTGAAGTTGTAGACCAGTCAATGTACTTTACAAAAATACAACCCCATCATGATTGCAGGTCTTGGCTTTAGCAAGTCATGTGAAATTTAGACGTTTAGTCGTGATGTATTTTCAATCTTTGACATCGCTGGACATTTCACTTTTTACTTCGTGTTTGATGGATACTGAATGGA
Source organism: Hanleya hanleyi (assembly GCA_036873755.1). Classification (NCBI taxonomy): domain Eukaryota; kingdom Metazoa; phylum Mollusca; class Polyplacophora; order Lepidopleurida; family Hanleyidae; genus Hanleya; species Hanleya hanleyi. The sequence goes on along the minus strand of JAVTVY010010629.1, from coordinate 24,379 downwards.
CCGAACGTCGGCATCACGGTCCAGATTTAACCGGGAAATATGGTCGACTGACTGCAGGCACGTGGCTGTACAAAGCGCAAGACTGTCCGTCGGCTGTCAACCCTATTGCGGTAATGGAAACTTCCACTCACCCGTGTTGTAAGCCCACAAGCCGATGAATCGAATTGGAAGAGTTCACTTTCAAAATAGGGAAGTAAGGCACAAAAGTTTCTACGTAACAACGCGAGGGCAGATTTTTCTTTGTATTTCATTTCTGAAACTTGCAACTCTGGCGGACAAATTGATGACCTATGCGATTTAAAGATGACAACAACAGCTACACAGGGTCTGTCTGAAGTTGAAGAAAAAAATAACTTTTACGGCGACAGATGACCGATAAAAACTTTTGGGCGGCAGTCCCTGTTGTCAAACTTCAGTGATAGTTTGGAAACCCTCGGCAGTACGAATGCAGTCTGCCACACAATAAACGTTTGAGGGTTCCGGAAATAATATATGCAAGCAATTGTGTCTGCCGCTACGCGGCGCTGTGATCAGCATACTCGAAGTCGTTAACAACAACACCACCACACGTGGTGGCATGCTCCCGGCGCCTGTTAGTGTCGTTTTCACGGTAAGATCGTCATTCGATTGAGTTTATTTCGTAATTTGGGGCTGTCAAATTAACTTTGACCATGTCTGGCGAATTGAGTTTTCCACGAAAAATTGAGTATTTGTCCAGTAAAACGAAAGCAATTGAGTTTCCTGCCATACGAATTGAGTTTTCAATTTTTTTTAACCACCGGTATTCGGTGGTAAAAAGCGACTTGTATGAATCCCTGATGTACAGATCTACCTGTAAATTTTTGCCCAACACAAACCTTATCAATGGAAAGATACAAAGTCTAAACTGCAATAATTAGGAAAAAATTTCATATTTAATGTCATATTTCTTAAATAGCACATGCACATCTTTGAATCACATTGAACTTGGGTAGCAAGTGTCAAACTCATCCAATAAAAGCTGACAGCTTCAGAAAACTTTCCATGTACATGTACATTAGTATTGGCAGATTAAGACAAAACCCTCAAAATTTGAACAAAAATTAATATTTCATCTCCTAAATATCACAGGTACATCTTCTAATCATAAGAAACATGTGTACCAAGTTTCATAATCATTCAATGACAGCTGACAACTGCAGCAAACTGTGGTGTACAGATGTACACGTGCACTTCAGCTAAACGCAAAACTCAATCATTTGCCATAATTTGGAGAAAAATTAATATTTCATCTCAAAAATAGCACAAGTACATCCTCCAATCATAAGAAACATGTGTACCAAGTTTCGTAATCATCCAATGAGAGCTGACAACTGCAGCAAACTTATCATGTACATGTATATGTATACATGTAAGAGGCCTACATGTACAATTTACCTAAACAGAAAACTCATTCATTTGCCATAATTTGGAGAAAAATTAATATTTCTTCTCAAAAATAGCACAGGTACATCCTCTTATCATAAGAAACATGTGTACCAAGTTTCATAATCATCCAATGACAGCTGACAACTGGAGCAAACTTACCATGTACATGTATATGTGCCTCTACATGTACAATTTACCTAAACAGAAAACTCATTCATTTGTCATAATTTGGAGAAAAATTAATATTTCTTCTCAAAAATAGCACAGGTACATCCTCTAATCATAAGAAACATGTGTACCAAGTTTCATAATCATCCAATGACAGCTGACAACTGCAAGAAACTTTCCAAGTACAGATGTACATGTGCACTTCAGCTAAACGCAAAACTCATTCATAGGGATTTTAACATTAGAGCACCCCAGGGGTAGTACCCCCAGGTGGCATACCCACCCCCATATTTTTTATATTTTTTTTATATTTTTTCTAATTTTTCTAGATTTTTTTTTAACTTGCTAAACCAAAAACCCATTCATTTCCAGGCAGGGGACACGGACACCGACACCGACGACGACATCCTCTCTCCCCCCTCACAATATCTCCCCTTTACTTCGTAAGGCGAGATAATAAAAGTTCTCAGCATTCTTTGTGACCAAACCTTACCTGCTTCCCATCATCTGTGTTCCTCTTTTATCAGCTCTTACCTGCTTCCCAGTGACTCCTATCCTCTCTGACATGACCTTATATAAATCTGGCTCTCAGCATGTCCCATCATCTGTGATCAAATCTTACCTGGTTCCCAGCGTCTCCCATCATCTGTGACCATGTCTTCTCCATTCACCAGATGCTCACGAAATTCTGCCATATTGTCAGATTCTGGCAAGCGACAGGAAATGCCACTGACCACGACATCGTCATTGCACTTCCATTTAGGCATCCCTTTGCTGCCATCTGCTGATGCGAGGGAAACGGATGAAGAGCCCTCTGTCGGGACTCCATCTCCAACATGAGCAGGCATACCTGGCTCAGTCTCTCTATTTCGCTAGAAATGTAAACAAATTTTAAATGAAACAAGTGTTGAAATTCATCAAGTTTCACATAAACATCAATTTATTTCAACATAATTAAACAATCTTACATGTACTCTCACAACGGTCCTCGCAAAACATTTTTTTTGTGAATTGAATGTGGAAATGGGGACATTGTAATTGTGACCTTTCTACCTTAAGGTGGCTCCCTGGTTTCGGTGCAAAGTCATGTCATTTTTCTCATATTTTTTGTATAGCTCAGGAAGTCCATCCTATATCAGAAAATGATATAAAAATTGGGGCATAGCGTATTACTTTTTTCTAATTTTCAGTTTGTATAACGTGTACCTGTGGCAAATTGGTACAATGTGATTACTATGTAAAACACTCAATACTCGAGACATAATTGTTTTCAGAATATTCAAAAGTCATGTCAATTTTCTCATTTTTTTACTATGTATTCCTTGAAGTATGTAGGTTTTTAATAACTCAAATATAAGGTAGGTCGCCATCTAAAAAAGGGCATGAATAGGGCTCCGAATCTACGTACTCCCACATTTTCTCCCGCCATTTCGCATGAAGTCGCAACAATGCAACGTCATGACGTCGACAAATGCCACGCCAACAAAGAGTTTGCCATTCGACGTCATGACGTCACAAACGATGCTTAGTAAACGCAGCATGTCACAGTATCTCATTCTGTCCGTTCGCGCACAAGAGTACGACTATAAGGGAGGTAATTGCTATGTGCAACAAGCTGCGCAGACCAGCCATTCTTGTAACCAGGGAGCCACCTTAATGTGGAAGTTGGATACTGTAATTGTGGCCTTAATGTAAAGTGGGATACCGCAATTTTGACCTTGCTGTGGAATACTGTAATTGTGACCTTGATGTGGAAGTGGAATAATGTAATTGTGACATTGATACGGAAGTGGGATACTAATTGTGACCTTGATGTGGACGTCGAATAATGTAATTGTGACCTTGATGTGGAAGTGGGACACAGTAACTGTGACCTTGATTTGGAAGTGGAAAACTGTAATTGTGATCTTGATGTGAAAGAGGGATACTGTAATTGTGCTCCTGATGTGGAAGTGGGATACTGTAATTGTGCTCCTGATGTGGAAGTGGGATACTGTACTTGTGACCTTGATGTGGAAGTGGGATACTGTAATTGTGACCTTGATGTTGAAGTGGAATACTGTAATCATGACCTTGATGTGCTGATTGAATACTGTAATTGTGACCTTGATGTGGAAGTGAATGAAAGCTTGTGTGAAACACGGGCGAAGAGCATTTCCCCGAATACATGTGTAACACATAAATTGGTACTCACAGGGTTTAGATCTCCCTAAAATGGGCGCACCCTCTACATAATAGGTGTGGCAATTTTTTTAAGAATGGGACAGAGGGTGGGGCATATACCCATGGAGGATGAGTAATCGGGAATCATCCCTGGTAGTAGCGCCTCTGAGAAGGGATTTCTTTACTAATGGGTGAAATCCAGTGTGAGGCAGTACAAAACTTAATTTTGTGTTTCACGGACCCGCCAACATTGAAAATCAGAATAAAAATAAAATTTCAAATTGCCCCTTTTATTTCTCTATGAAAGTTGGAACATTAAGATTTCAACCTTTTTTTTCATTCCTGATTGTATGAAATAAGCTGTTGTATTCTATCTGAAACAATGCCAGCAAATGAAAATGAGACAACTGGAAGTCAGCGAACTGTTGTTGTTGTAAAATGCTGCTAATAGTGAGTGGATAGAATTTAACGTCGCTTTCAACCATATTTCATCTATATCGCGACGAACCAACTAAGCACCACCCAGCCGAGTGAAATTGCATTCCTGTTACTTTAAAGATGACCTCTTTGAAGCAGCATGGAAACAGATAACCTCCATCCACCCTATAAAACTCTGACGATAGCACATAAGACACACACAGGTCGCTTACAGGAGTGAGTGAACAGAATTTAACGTCGCTTTCAACAATATTTCAGCTTTATCACGACGAACCAACTAAGCACCACCCAGCCCAGTTGTGTTCCTGCTACATGTACTTAAAAGAAGAAATCTTTGAAGCAGCATGGAACCAGACACCCTCCATCCACCCTATAAAACACTGAGGACAATGCACAAGACACAGACAGGTTGCTTACATGGTGCAATAAAGACAAGTGATATTACAGTGCTAAACATCACATTATGAAAGTCCTGTTCTTCTCAGCAAAATGCATTGAAGCAATGCTACTAATAGTACTTAGGCAACAACGGCATTCAACATAAATCGGGAACCTTCACTGACTGTGTGATCTATCACTATGTCATGGTACCCACAGCAGGGGTCGAAATGTTTCGAAAAATTTACCTGTCTAGGGGGACAGGTAAATATAATTTCTACCCGTCTCCACAAAAGACTACCTGAACAGAACACGCCATCGTTGAAAATGACCTGCAATGTCGAATTACAATGGCAAAGTTGTTAACAAAGCCTATGGGCCTAGATTGGGCCTTTGGATTATGGACCTTTGGAAACTCTTCATGGACGACGGCTGCCTAATGAACGACGGATCTGACGCATTTATTTAGAATTACTATAATTTAGATCATTATGTGTTTCCATGCAATAACTAGCATCTTCTTTGAAGTGACATGACCAAATTTAAAGATTGAACATCAAAAAGAAATATTTGGCTACCTGTCACCAGAGACAGGTACTTTATTTTTCTACCTGTCTCTTGCAAAAAATACCTGTCTGGGACAGGTAGACAGGTGTAAATTTCGACCCCTGCACAGTGACGTGGTACGTCAGAGCTTGGAAATGGTGGATGTTTCACCAGTACAGCCGATATGTCATGGTTTAATTTACTGTTGAAGCATGAGGCTGTTGCAACACACGCGAACAACCACAATGTTGATGATAAGAATGTTAGATTTTAAGTGTTTGTTGACAGCTAAAAGTATGTGACATAACATACAGTTTTTGAAGTCAGACATATTCATGCACTCCAGGTCCATCATCAGTTGCATATGTGGTATTAATTTAGAAAGCCAAGCTATATTTCATGTTATATCATAATATAGAGTATATAACCTTGAAAAAAAATAGGTTTAGTCAACTGGATGGCTTCTAGTCAGTCACCAATTGCACATGTATTATGAATTTGGAGAGCCCGTCTTAACTTCTTCAAAAATTACTGCTAATGTTACATTTAACCTTATTAAAACAGGTGAAGTCATTTTCGTAAGGCTTCTGATCCATCACTATCTGCATATGTGATATGACCAGAAAGATGAACAGACAGACAGATAGAGACACAGATGACATGGACAATTCAGTTCCATTTGAGGCATCATTCCATATTATCTTCGAAGTCTAAATATTCTGTCAAAATGCACCAGAACCATTTTACTTAAATTATATACAAAAATTTCCCAGGTGAGATGTGCCATATAGCAGAAATGTAGAAGTTCCACTTCAAAAATCTTTCCAATTTTTCAGTCTAAAAAATAGTTAACAGTTCGAGTTGTATAACTATGCTGTCAAAATGCAATGGTACATGTATGTGACATTTCATCTCTCAAGTTTCAAGCAAATTCTGGGGATCTTCAGATGAACAAAAAACAAATGAGCATTAACGAAGTGATAATTTGTGATTTTACTCATTGAAAATTGGCCAGAATGCTTCTCCAGACATCTGGAAGCCAAGGGCTTCAAAGTCACTCGAGACTAAACAAGTGTTATTGGGATAACCATACCACTGTTCAAACAGGATCAGATTATTATTATCAGTATTGGAGAGAGAAGCACTGATTCTGTTTACTTTGTTGACACAAGCACTAGGCCCCTTATGTTATTGCATTATGCAATAAGTCAACCACTTCAGATTAACCACTTTAATGCACAACATACATGTACAGGTATACACTATGCAGGCCTAGCTGATAGTGTTGCTGTAAAAACCCCCACTGCCACATATATGCCAGTGCTAGCAGCACCAATGTCCTTTCAATCCATTTTTAAACTATAATGTTAATTAAATTATGAATTGTAAAAAGAATGCATTATGAAATATAAAAAATCGACCATAGAGGTCCATGTCCCCCGCTAGCAGCACCAGTTATGGTGGATTACATCCACCATAACTGGCGCTGCTGCTGCGGGGGCCATGGACCTCTATGGTCGATTTCATTTGGTCGATGAAATCTCATATCATTGATGAAGAGTATGATTTGAAAATGGAGATATCGCTGATGAGCTTAACATAATCTAATACTGCGGATGGCACCCAGATTGGATTATGCACATCCATAAAACATAATACCAACTGTCCTCTCACCAATGTCCAGGCTTGAAGTAGATTGGTTGAATCGTTCTAGAGTTATTGTCCAGACAAGATCTAAATGCTGAAAATCTAAGATGACTGATGGTGGCCATCTTGGATTACACAGGTAACTGTAAAGCAATGATAACTGTCCTCTCACCGATGTGAAGCCAAACTGCAAGTTTGAAGTCGATCAGTTGAATTATTCTAGATTTGTTGTCCAGACAAGATGCAACTGCTTAAAATGCAACATAATCCAATATCGCTGGTAATTGGCAGTCAAATTGGATTATGCTCGTTCATCAAACACAATCCTAACCGGGATCTCATCAAGGTCAAGGGACTTCCCAAGTTTGAAGTAGATCAGTTGAATCGTATCCCAGCTATTGTCCGGACAAGATCAAACTGCTTAAAATCCAATGAAATCCAGTATGGCTGATGGTGGCCATATTGGATTAAGCATGTCCTTGAAAAACAATCCTAATCCTCCTCTCAACAATGTCAAGGCACTCCCCAGGTATGAAGTAGATCGGTTGAATCGTTCTCGAGTTATTGTCCGGACAAGATCCAACTGCTTATAATCCAATATGGCTGACAGCGGCCATATTAGATTACGCACATTGCTGAAAAACAATCCCAACCGTCCTCTCACCATGTCAAGGCACACCCCAAGTTTAAAGTTGATCGGTTAAATCGTTCACGAGTTATTGTCCGGGCAAGAAAATCTAAGATCCAACTGCTTATAATCCAATATGGCTGACGGCGGCCATATTGGATTATGCACATTGCTGAAAAACAATCCAAACCGTCCTCTCACCGATGTCAAGGCACTCCCCAAGTTTGAAGTAGATCAGTTGAATCGTACTCCAGTTATTGTCCGGACAAGATCAAACTGCTTGAAATCCAATAAAATCCAGTATGGCTGATGGTGGCCATATTGGATTAAGCACGTCCTTGAAAAACAATCCTAATCCTCCTCTCAACAATGTTAAGGCACTCCCCACATATGGAGCAGATCAGTTGAATCGTTCTTGAGTTATTGTCCGGACAAGATCCAACTGCTTATAATGCAATATGGCTGACGGCGGCCATATTAGATTACGCACATTGCTGAAAAACAATCCCAACCGTCCTCTCACCAATGTCAAGGCACACCCCCAGTTTGAAGTTGATCGGTTAAATCATTCACGAGTTATTGTCCGCACAAGAAAATCTGTGATCCAACTGCTTATGGCTGACGGCGGCCATATTAGATTACGCACATTGCTGAAAAACAATCCCAACCGTCCTCTCATCAATGTCAAGGCACACCCCAAGTTTGAAGTTGATCGGTTAAATCGTTCACGAGTTATTGTCCGGACAAGAAAATCTAAGATCCAACTGCCTATAATCCAAAATGGCTGATGGCGGCCATATTGGATTATGCACATTGCTGAAAAACAATCCCAACCGTCCTCTCGCCAATGTCAAGGCACACCCCAAGTTTGAAGTTGATCGGTTAAATCGTTCACGAGTTATTGTCCGGACAAGAAAATCTTACGGAATTTCGGAATTACGGACACCGGTGTTTCTAATATCCCCCCCTACTAAGTAGCGGGGGACAATAAAGCATTATGTTGATGGGTCACGAAATCCATATGGGAGGCCAATTTTTTTAAATCCTTTGTCTGTCTAACAAGATCACAATAATAAACTTGTGCTGTATAAGTCTACTGTCTGCAGTGCTACCCAATGATGAACAAATATCACAAAGCTACACGATGAAGCAAAATCCCCAGATCTGGCTGGGGAATGGTATTGGACTAAGTCCTGAGAATTTCACGTATTAAAAAAATGGCCATTTGGCTTACAAGGGATGTGAATTATAACATTGGGAATGTTATATTCATGTTAGGCAAATGAGAATTACTTTTTCCTGATTCAAAGAAGTAAATTTCCATTTTTGTGGAAAAAATCTCATTTTGAGACGCAAAAACATGCCTTCATGTTTTCGACAACATCACCAGAATCTTGTCAGTCCTTTGCCTGTCTTGCAAGATCATTATACTCAAATTTCATGGAAATCAAACAAGTTGTTTAGAAGATATCATGTTATACATGTTTACCTGAATTCAAGTCTATATTGCCACCTAGTGATGACCAAATACCACGAAAAACAAGCAGGTGAAATCTAATGCCCTAGGGAGAAGGCACATAAGAGTTCAATGAAAAAAAAATTAATCATGATAATGGTTAAGAAGGTTTTGATGTTAAGTCAGATAATTGAGATTTCATTTGAATGGCAATTTGGTTCCCACCGAAAGGGAATTATCATGTCAGCAATCCTATATTTATGCTTGGCAGCCTAGAATAGAACAGTTTTTAAATATTTCTCCAAGCGAATTGGTAAATTTTCATTTCACGAAAAACTTTTTTTTTTGAGACGCAAAAAACTTATGCCAGCTACACCAAAACCTTTTCAGCACATTGCCTATCCTTCAAGACCATTGTAATAAAATTTCAAAGAAATCGGGCAAGCTGTTCAGACGAAATCGTCACAGAAAGGTTCACCTATGCTCTGACTATAACGCCACCTAGTGGTGAGCAGCGGCTATCAAAACACAACCAGACAAATTTCCCAGGCCTAAGGAGATAGCACACAAAGTCTGACCCGAAAATATTTAACGGTTTCAGAGATATTCACGTTTGAAGTCGCGGCGGCGGCAGCGGCGGCGCCTGCGGATCCGGAGCCGTTTCTCATGAAAACATAAGAGCATCCACTTTGTGGAAATGCTCTAAATACTCTAATTGTGACCTTGATGTGTTAGTAGAATACACTAACTGTGACCTTGATGTGGAAGTGAAATACTCTAATTGTGACCTTGATGTGGAAGTGAAATACTCTAATTGTGACCTTGATGTGGAAGTTGGCTAGTGACTACTGTAATTGTGAACAAGATATGGATACTGTAAATATGAAAAGGAAGTGAGACACTGTAATTGTGCTCCTGATGTGGAAGTGGGATACTGTAATTGTGACCTTGATGTGTTAGAATACTCTAATTGTGACCTTGATGTGGAAGTTGGCTAGTGGCTACTGTAATTGTGAACAAGATATGAATACTGTAAATATGAAAAGGAAGTGAGACACTGTAATTGTGACCTCGATGTGGAAGTGGGATACTGTAATTGTGACCTTGATGTGGAAGTGATATACACTTATCTCTCATAACTAAGCTGGGGGAAAAATATTGATCGCACTGTAAAGCGAGTCGCGGTTTACCGAGACTTCATAACAGCAGCATACATATTTGAGATATAGGGGGCTAAAATGAGGGACAAGTGGTCCGTGCTTGTGACCTGGATATGGGATACTGCAATTGTGAACTGGATGGAAGTTTCACATGAAGGTCACAATTACAGTATTCCCATTCCACATCAAGGTCACAATTACAGTATCCCACTATCACAGCAAGGTCACAATTACAATGTACCACTTCCACATGACATCCTGGTAACAATTACAGTATCCTACTTCCACATCAAGAATACAATTACAGTATCCTACTTCCATATCAAGGACACAATTACAGTACCCTACTTCCACATCAAGGTCACAAATACCGTATCCCACCAACACATCAAGGTCACAATTACAGTATTCCATTTCCTGATCACAATTATGGTATCCCACTAAAAAATCAGTCACAATTCAACTATCCCACTTCAAGATCAACGTCACAAATACAGTATCAAACTTCTAAATCGGGGTCGCAATTACAGTATTCCAATTGCACATTTGCGAGGTGAGTGAGTGAATAGAATAACATCGCTTTGCAATATTTCAGCTATATCACGACGAACCAACTAAGTACCACCCAGCCCAGTTGTGTTCCTGCTACTTCAAAGAAGAAATCTTTGAAGCAGCATGATACCAGACACCCTCCATCCACCCTATAAAACACTGAGGACAACGCACAAGACACAGACAAGACGCTTACATGGTGCAATAAAGACAAGTGGTATTACAGTACTAGACATCACATTATCAAGTTCCTGTTGCTTCTCAGCAAAATGTAATGGTCACAATCAGCCTACAGTATCCCACTTCTAAATCAATATCACATTGTTCCACTCCCACATCAAGGTCACAATTAGAGTGCTTATTGTATTTCACTCCATAACGTGGCAACAATTACAGTATCCCACTACAACATACATGTAGGTCACAATTACAGTATTCCACTGCCATGATATGCTGGCCACAATTACAGTATCCCATTTCCAAATCGAAGTCACAATTCAAGTATTTCACAACTACAGTATTCTTCAACATCAAGGTCACAATACAGTATCACACTTCTGCATCAATGTCACAACTACAGTATTCTTCAACATCAAGGTCACAATTACAGTATACTTTCACATCAAGGTCACAATACATTATCACACTTCCACATCAAGGTCACAATTATAGTATACTTTCACATCAAGGTCACAATACATTATCACACTTCCACATCAAGGTCACAATTATAGTATACTTTCACATCAAGGTCACAATACATTATCACACTTTCACATCAAGGTCACAATTACAGGATCACACAAACATATGGTCACAATTACAGTATCCCACATCTATATCCTGGTCACTATTACAGTATCCCACATACCTATCAAGGTCACAATTAGAGTATGGTATTAGATTTCCACATGAAGGTCACAATTACAGTATTCCATTTCCATATCCTGGCAACAATTACAGCATCCCACTTCCAAATCAGGGTCACAATTACAGTGCTCCACTTTCACATCAAAATCACAATTACAGTATCCCACTTTAAGGTCACAATTACAGTATCCCACTTCCAAATCAAGGTCACAATTATAGTATCCCAGTTCCACATCAAGGTCACAATTATAGTATCCCAGTTCCACATCAAGGTCACAATTATAGTATCCCAGTTCCACATCAAGGTCACAATTATAGTATCCCAGTTTCACATCAAGGTCACAATTATAGTATCCCAGTTCCACATCAAGGTCACAATTATAGTATCCCAGTTCCACATCAAGGTCACAATTATAGTATCCCAGTTCCACATCAAGGTCACAATTACAGGGCTCGAATTAGAGAAAATGCAATGGCCTGCTATTTTTCTTCGGATACGTAAAAATCGCAGGCCAAACCTTAGATGACCTGCTATTAGTAAATTTGACCTGCAGTTTTTCGAAATTTCCAAGTTACTTCGATCAAGGGGCACTCGATTAAATTTGTGAATGCAATTTCCTCTTTTGCTATGAGGAATGCAATGTCAAACAGTTTAGTAATTTTTTCTGCATCTTGGGATTTGAGTTTATTTAAACTCTGGCCGATAACAGTATGAGAAGCTGGTGATTCCCCACGTTGTCTGAATTCTTCATCTCTTTCTAATGATTCTGCCTTCTTATGCGGATCACCCTTCGAATGAGTGATTATTGAGTGCTTTTTCACGTTCGTTGTACCGATTATCCATGCGTTTTGATAGTTCCGAGTGCTACGTATCTGCTTCTCATACTTGGCGCACAACTCACAATTGACCTCCGTAACAAGCGTGTGTCCGCCTTTTATGATCGTTTGTTTCGCGTTCAACCAGCTGAATCCCCACGATTTAACCGTGGACAGTTTGACAGTATTTTTGTGCCATGTTTTAGGCGTTTAGCATCGAATACCACGCTGGCTTCTCGCTTGTCGGATGTTGTTAACGGATGCGGAAGTAATAACGGCAGGCATGCGCGCACACAACAAGGGAGACAACTTCGGACCAACTTACTTGCCACAACAATCGGATCGGCGCCAGTTCAGTACTTCGAGCCGTAAGAAAACATTTTGACGTACAAAGATTGCTGTAATGGTTTGGCAGTACGAATATTTTCAATATCGAACGGAGAATCGATCTTTAGGCATTTCATTCGCCTAAAAACTTATCGCCTGCTATTTTTTCACGATTTTTTTATTTTAGCAGGTCAATTTTCACTTGGCCTGCGACAGGCAAATTTTCGCCTGCTTTTCACCAATAGCAGGGCGCCATTTCGAGCCCTGAATTATAGTATCCCAGTTCCACATCAAGGTCACAATTATAGTATCCCAGTTCCACATCAAGGTCACAATTATAGTATCCCAGTTCCACATCAAGGTCACAATTATAGTATCCCAGTTTCACATCAAGGTCACAATTATAGTATCCCAGTTCCACATCAAGGTCACAATTATAGTATCCCAGTTCCACATCAAGGTCACAATTACAGTAAGTACTGTACTCCACTTCCATACCGTGGCAACAATTACAGTATCCCACTACCACACAGGTCAAATTACAGTATTTCAGTTCCATAATGTATCCTGGTCACAAGTAAGTGAATATGATTTAACATCACTTTCAACACTATTCCAGTCATATCACAGCATTTGGTTCCTATAATTTTCACACCCGGAAACCACATGGTGAGGGTCCATTGCCAAATAACTCCTGGGAAACCCACGGGTGCCCCAGTTAATTGCCTCTTAAGACAAGCAATTACAGTATCCCACTTTCAAATCAAAGTCACAAGTACATGTAAAGTATCCAACTTCCACATCAAGGTTACAATTACAGTATACGTCCACATCAAGGTCACAATTACAGTATCAGATTTCTACATCAAGGTCATAATTACAGTATACTTCCACATCAAGGTCACATTTACAATATACTTACACATCAAGGTCACAATTACAGTAGCCCACTAACACATCAAGGTCACAATTACAGTATACTTCCACATCAAGGTCACAATTACAGTAGCCCACTAACACATCAAGGTCACAAAACTGCAGTATACTTCCACATCAAGGTCACAATTACAGTAGCCCACTAACACATCAAGGTCACAATTACGTATCCCACATTCATATCCTGGTCACAATTACAGCATACATGCACTTCCACATCAAGGTCACAATTACAGTAGCCCACTAACACATCAAGGTCACAAAACTGCAGTATACTTCCACATCAAGGTCACAATTACAGTAGCCCACTAACACATCAAGGTCACAATTACGTATCCCACATTCATATCCTGGTCACAATTACAGCATACATGCACTTCCACATCAAGGTCACAATTACAGTAGCCCACATCCATATTATAGTCACAATTACAGTATCCCACCAACACATCAAGGTCACAATTACAGTATTCCATTTCTATATCCTGGTCACAATTGCAGTTCCCATATCCATATCCTGGTCACAATTACAGTATCCGACTTGCATATCAAGATCACAATTACAGTACCGGTATTCAACTTCCGCACCATAGTAATAATTTCAGTATCCCACTGTATCCCACCAATATAGCAGGTTACAATTACAGTATCCCAGTAACACACGGATGTCACAGTTACAGTATCCCACTTCCAAATCAGGCTTAACAATTACAGTGTTGTATCCCACATCCATTTCCTGGTCTCAATTACAGTATCCAGCGTTCACATCAAGACCACAATTACAATAACACACTTTCACATTCAGGTCGCAATCCTACAATGCCACGTACATTACTGAATAATTAAATGCAAGTAATTAGATTCAACATTTAAATGCAACATTACAAGAATATCATAGAATTCCAAAATGTACACAATACTATGTACAGGAGTTACTCATGTTAATCCGAAAAATGTAAGATTCATTTTGACTCAGAATTAAAGCCATTTTTTTCGCCATCATCAGGAAAATGCGGCACAATACTATGTACTTATATAAAAGGTCAGAGCAAAGAACTGGGATAAAACTTGGGATATTAAGGCCATAGTATACTCGGCCATTTAATGTCAGTTTTCTCGGTTCAGAAATGGCAAAGTCGCAGGTAGGTTTCCACATGTAATTAGCAAATACTAGAGCATATCCTATTCTTTGTTTATGCCCATGTCGAAGAATTACAAAAGTTTGAACAAATACCGAACATGAAAATGTAACATCCTGCCCTGCATTCGAACAGTGATTGAAAAACCTTGAAATGTGCCTTGTAAATCTCCAGAAATTCATAGATGTTCCCCTGGTGAATGTGGCATGCTATCTGTACAGCTAAAATCAAAGGCCTTTGCAGAGTAAATAGGAATTACCAGTGATTGCTTAAGTTATATCAATAGAACAGAAATAAACAAATTGTAATTAATCAGATATGCATAATTAATTACCCAGTTTTACTCTTTTAATAAATGAATTACATGTTCTTCCTATCTAATCTGCAAGGGCCTTAGATTCAAACATTCATCCACAAAGACCTGTCCAATATTATACATGTACATGCTATGCCAGGTAGAAGCAGGGACAAGTCTTGAATTGAATAGAACATGCATGAAGTTATTTCAGCTCCAATGTCCATTGCATTCACTGGATAAGCATCCTCCATTTACAGCTACATGAAACTGGATAACCAGGTACCTGTTTCTCTGCCATAAACTGATCAGCCTCACCTCTGCACTACATGTACATGTGTATGCTAGCAGTTGTCTGTCTTGACACACATGTACATGTTGTGGTGTACCCTGGGTTTTCAGTGAAGGAAATGATGCAGGGTTAGTTTACCTGATCAGAAGATACACATGGGGAGGTATGCATATAGGGAACATTTACAAACTATTGGTGAGTTTACATTATACATTTTTGATTTTCAATCACAGTTTGAATGCTGAATGTGATTTCATAGTATTAAGGTAATACATTGCTTGTCATTTAATTCTTCTTTGACATGGGCAAAAAATGTTGTCAAGTTTTGTTGTAGTATTTCATACTCAAATGGGAAATTGATATTCTGACTTTGCCATTTCTCAGACAGCCACTATGGCCGACTGGACTATGGTCTTAAATCCAAGTTTGGATATTGAAATATATCCTAATTGGGATATTTTGACCAAGTTTTGTATCCCTGGACTGGAGGCTTCCAGTGGCATCCCTGGAGGCCCAAATAGGAGAAACAATTTTAACTAACCTCTTGTAACTTGTACATGTGGCATTGTGCAACAACATGTAGTCTAGCTCAACTCCACAGACAGACAAGGTTCCCCCTACATCAGTACATGTATGAATGTATAACCCTGTCATTGATACACAAACAAATATTTGCATACTAACCTTTAATTCTAGCAGTATTTCAAGTTCATCGATCCCCAAAATTGCCAATACTACACAACATAATATCCAAGGAAGGAAAAGAGATGGCACAGCATGAGACAGCTAACAGCCAGCCTAGTATGTCCCACAACTGAACCCTGGACTGACAAAACATGCCATCACAGCCTTTTAAAATCTGAATGAGAACATCCCACTCAAGCACTACCACAACTGACCAATCAAAAAGTAGGACATACATGTACAAACAGTCAATCCTGATGCACTAAGACACCCAGTTCTTCAAGTAAGCTGATGTTCCTTGCATGTATATGGCTGTTACATCATATGGCAGGCACATGATTCTCTGCACACAGCCTCACATGGATTTTGGGGCTGTGTCAGCATAGCTGGGAAGCCCCTTCTCATACAGACTTTGGTTATTTGGTTCAATAATCATACACTAACTGAGGCCAAAAAAGTCTTCTATTTCTGGTCCAAGACCCTCAGAAGTAGTGATACAGTGAAAAGGCTTTTTTTCTTTTTTTTTTCTTTTGATTCTGAAATAGCCTTGATTTAGGACACATTAAATCACAGTATTGTCATGCTTCAAATCTGAAACATTCATTTTCCAACACTATTATTTCAACAGAAGACCGCCTCATATAAAATGCATATTGAGAAATTCAAGGTATGTGGCCCTTCAGGGTTCGAATTTAAGAAAAATTTGAATCCGCCGGACTGGTGAGCCAAAAATGTAACCAGTCCGTAAATATTTTTACTAGTCCGTTAATATTAAATAAAAGATGATGTGGGAACATTTGTCATCATGAATATTTTGTGCTCTGTGATGGTTGCTACTAAATAAGAAATTAATAATTGTGCATTTCTTGAGCGCGTGTGAAGATAATCACTGACGACAAACCCCGTCGGCTAGACTTCGACAGCGACTTTGACTGCACGTGTCGTCGCGAAAAACACTGCTTCAACAAACGCCATTTCAAGCCAAAAAAAATCAGTAGATTTCTTTCGAAGTTGATGGAGAATATGTTTAAAATTGTCCTGGTAAACATGATCAGGTCGACTGAAGCGTAATCATGTTGCTGATTTCTCGATTCCCGACCTGGAATTGGGAGCTTTATTTTCTGAAAAGATCGCCAGCCTGCATTGCCATGCTGCATTACAGTCACACTTTACGGTAATTGCTGACAATGTTCGCACCACTTTACGGCTGTTGTTGTTGTCGTAAAATGCGGCCGTGGTCGTGATTTCGTTGAAATTTGCTGGAAATTGTTTTAGACTCGCGCGATTTATTTAGACTCGGTCGGGTAACCGAAAACAGATATTTCGTTTTTCATTCTTTACAAATTGTGCGGAGATATCCAGAGAAATAGTTTACACAATGAACGGAGAGCTTTTTTGTTACCAGTCCGACGGACTTGTTGTTCAGTCACTCACACCAGTCCGTTTGATTTTTTACCAGTCTCGGACTGACGGACAGGTGCCAAATTCGAACTCTGCCCTTGCATGTAGTCAAGGGAGATAATTCTGCTGTAAATTTTGTGAGGAAAAAAACACATGCATAGATCAGAAACAAAATACTTTTTTCTTACATGTACTAACAGCTGAATGGTTTTCTTTCCAATTTTGCATATGTAAGCTTATAGGCTACAAATTTACAGTCCAACTGATTTTAATTTTTTTCACAAATTTTCCTCAGTTTTCCTGTATTATTTATCACAGTGGTCAGCAAAGTACATGTATGGGGGGGAAACTTTATTTGATTGATTTCTAACTCTGGACATATGTACTCTCTGTGCACACTCCACAGTTCACTGCAACACCATCTCTGCCGTACAAGTCATCAAACAGAAAATGTGTACAAGCATTTGCCTGTCAGTCTGTAACAGTGATTTATGTAAATGTAAATAACATATATTTTATTTTACCAAAAGTAAATACATACATGTTATATGTACATACTTCAAACAGTGACATCTCTGTCACATGGAGAGTGTTTCAACTACAGAGAATAAAAGTTTGATAGAAACATTTCCAAAATATGTAGCCCATAGTGCAGATAAGGTCAGGCTTTAAATGGGAATGCAAATGGTCTGGGGTCAGTTTTAGTGAAGGTGTCCATGATTCTGAGTAAGATGCCATTTACCGCATGTCAGTACTCCAAATGGATGCAGAGATAAAGGAGTTTTAAATTCAAATCGGATATTCAGGAATTTTATGCAAATGGGATTAGGTGATATCACCAAGTGACCTCGAGATAATGAGCTAAATTATTCTGGAATATTCACTGAACTAAAAAAAATATAAAAATATTCAAGTTTTAAACTGATAATATTGTTTATCTATTTAGCATTATGCAAACTTTTAAGTTTGTTTTTGGAAAATTTCAAATTATTTTAAGGAATATTGTTCCCATAGCAACAACTTAATAAGGGTTCCACTTTGGAAATTGTGTGGTTTGTGAAATCATAATTATGACTATACAGTAACTAGAGGTTCCGCTTTGACCCTTGAGTTGCCGCTCCGGCATGAAGCCTATGCTGGTTGTTTTTTTGGGCAAAAACATACGTCTCCCCCAACCTCCCACCTTGCCTTGAATGGGCACATAATTTAAGGGAAAGTGCTATAAAATGAATGTAGCAATAAGTATCTTAAACAAAGCTGCGTATCTAAAAATATTAATTACAAAGAAGCGATTTTCATTGTATATACATGTACAAGTAGATGAACGGTTGGACGGACATCGGACACAGATGAATGCATGCACACATACACTAAAACCTGATCAAATGCGGGGGCTATCCCAATGAAGCTTCCATCCAAGTTTGGTGAAATTCCATCCAATAGTTCTCAAGGTATCTTGCAGACAAAGCCTGTATATACATGTACAAGCAGATGGACGGACGGACGGACACCGGACGAATGCAGGCACACACACCAAAACCTAGTCAAATGAGGGGGCTATCCTAATGAAGCTTGCATCCAAGTTTGGTGAAATTCTGTTCAGTAGTTCTCCAGATATCTTGCAGACAAGCCTTGTACATGTACAAGTAGACGGACACCGGACATGGATGAATGCACGCACACACACCAAAACCTAATCAAATGAGGGGGCTATCCCACCCTAGCTTCTATCCAAGGGGAGTGAGATTCCGTCCAGTAGTTCTCAAGATATCTTGCAGACAAGGCCTGTACATACATGTACAAGTAGACGGACGGACGGACACCGGACATGGATGAATGCACGCACACATACCAAAACCTAATCAAATTAGGGGGCTATCCCACTATAGCTTCTATCCAAGGGGAGTGAGATTCCGTCCAGTAGTTCTCAAGATATCTTGCAGATAAGGCCTGTACATACATGTACAAGTAGATGGATGGACAGACGGACACCGGACACGGATGAATGCACGCACATACACCAAAACCTAATCAAATGAGGGGCTATCCCAATGAAGCTTCCATCCAAGTTTGGTAAAATTTTGTCCAGTAGTTCTCCAGATATCTTGCAGACAAGCCCTGTATATACATGTACAAGTAGATGGACGGACGGACAGACACCGGACATGGACGAATGCACGCACACACACCAAAACATAATCAAATGAGGGGGGCTATCCCACTGAAGCTTCCATCCAAGTGTGGTGAAATTCCGTTCAGTAGTTCTCAAGATATCTTGCAGACAAGGCCTGTATATACATGTACAAGTAGATGGACGGACGGACGGACACCGGACACGGATGAACGCATGCACACAAACCAAAACCTAGTCAAATGAGGGGGCTATCCCAATGAAGCTTTCATCCAAGTTTGGTGAAATTCCATCTAGTAGTTCTCCAGATATCTTGCAGACAAGCCCTGTATATACATGTATAAGTAGATGGACGGACGGACGGACACCGGACACGGATGAATGAACCCACATACACCAAAACCTAATCAAATGAGGGGCTATCCCAATGAAGCTTCCATCCAAGTTTGGTGAAATTCCATCCAGTAGTTCTCCAGATATCTTGCAGACAAGCCCTGTATATACATGTACAAGTAGATGGACGGACGGACGGACACCGGACATGGATGAATGCACGCACACACACCAAAATCTAATCAAATGAGGGGGCTATCCCAATGAAGCTTCCATCCAAGTTTGGTGAAATTCCATCCAGTAGTTCTCAAGATATCTTGCAGACAAGGCAAGGGGACGGACAGACATCCATCCAGACATCCAGACATCCAACCAGACAGACAGACAGACAGACAGCACAAACACTAGATGTCTCCCCCCAACATAGTTGGGGGAGACATAATTAGGGTCAATGTGATTCATATTCATTGAAAATAATCATTTTAACTTTTTAAGTTCTTGGACTTAAATTCTTGCTTACCGGTTGCTATGGTGACCATAACTGAAACTTGTTGTAACCAAGTCGTAAAAGTGATATCAAATAACCTGTAAACACAATGCTAATAGAATGCAAAAACAGTCAGAATTCTATGTATTTCAGAAAGAAAAAATGTAATTATTTGCGTATCTAATTGCATGTATATCTAGTTTATTTTGTGACATTATCAAAGCTCATTTGCATATACATGTACAAAAATTTTGCCAGACCCAAAATCTATGAAGTGCAATATGATAGGATTTAACCAGTAGGAATTTCAGGATCCATTTGATTTCAAATCAGTTTGAGAAATGCAAACACACATCCAGTACTGGTATGATACAGTCTATCATATCATGTATGTATTCAAAAGCATTATTTCCTTTCTCTTCATTACAATGTCGAGAGTTAAGTTTTTGTCAGATATACATTTATCAGAACATATTAGCTGTAAACATACATGTACACAACCTGCTCACAGTCAGAGCAGTTGTTACAGGCTGTACCTCAGACCTGAACATGTCAACAATGACAGTCATGTATATCAAGTTATGAAGTTTGAGTTGTATTTTCCTATCATACAGTGAGCTACCTATCATACATGTTTGTACAAAAGGTCAAGGATGAAGATCAAGGACAAACAAGAGCCCAAGGGGCTTCAATATACGCCCGTATATCTGGAATTATATTGGTCCAAATTTCAAGGTTGTTTAATAGCCTTGATTCCTTTTGGTAGCTAGCAATCCAGAGAAAGGTCTACAATTTTGTGCTTCTGAGTAGGTAACATATATCACATCTAATATTGAACTAGAGGTTTCGCTTTGACCCTTGAGTTGCCGCTCCGGCATGAAGCCTATGCTGGTTGTTTTTTTGAGCAAAAACATACGTCTCCCCCAACCTCCCACCTTGCCTTGAATGGGCACATAATTTAAGGGAAAGTGCTGTAAAATTAATGTAGCAATAAGTATCTTAAACAAAGCTGCGTATCTAAAAATATTAATTACAAAGAAGCGATTTTCATTGTACATACATGTACAAGTAGATGAACGGATGGACGGACACCGGACACGGATGGATGCATGCACACATACACCAAAACCTGATCAAATGTGGGGGCTACCCCAATGAAGCTTCCATCCAAGTTTGGTGAAATTCCATCCAATAGTTCTCAAGATATCTTGCAGACAAGGCCTGTATATACATGTACAAGCAGATGGACGGACACCGGACGAACGCATGGACACACACCAAAACCTAGTCAAATGAGGGGGCTATCCCAATGAAGCTTCCATCCAAGTTTGGTGAAATTCTGTCCAGTAGTTCTCCAGATATCTTGCAGACAAGCCCTGTATATACATGTACAAGTAGATGGACGGACGGACGGACACCGGACATGGATGAATGCACGCACACACCAAAACATAATCAAATGAGGGGGGCTATCCCACTGAAGCTTCCATCCAAGTGTGGTGAAATTCCGTCCAGTAGTTCTCAAGATATCTTGCAGACAAGGCCTGTATATACATGTACAAGTAGATGGACGGATGGACGGACGGACACCGGACACGGATGAACGCATGCACACACACCAAAACCTAGTCAAATGAGGGGGCTATCCCAATGAAGCTTTCATCCAAGTTTGGTGAAATTCCGTCCAGTAGTTCTCCAGATATCTTGCAGATAAGCCTTGTATATACATGTACAAGTAGATGGATGGACGGACGGACACCGGACATGGATGAATGCACGCACACACACCAAAACCTAATCAAATGAGGGGGCTATCCCACTGAAGCTTCCATCCAAGTGGGGTGAAATTCCGTCCAGTAGTTCTCAAGATATCTTGCAGACAAGGCCTGTATATACATGTACAAGTAGATACGGATGGACGGACACTGGACACGGATGAATGCACCCACATACACCAAAACCTAATCAAATGAGGGGGCTATCCCAATGAAGCTTCCGTCCAAGTTTGGTGAAATTCCGTCCAGTAGTTCTCCAGATATCTTGCAGACAAGCCCTGTATATACATGTACAAGTAGATGGACGGACGGACGGACACCGGACATGGATGAATGCACGCACACACACCAAAACCTAATCAAATGAGGGGCTATCCCACTGAAGCTTCCATCCAAGTGGGGTGAAATTCCGTCCAGTAGTTCTCAAGATATCTTGCAGACAAGGCCTGTATATACATGTACAAGTAGATGGACGGATGGATGGACACCGGACACGGATGAATGCACCCACATACGCCAAAACCTAATCAAATGAGGGGGCTATCCCAATGAAGCTTCCATCCAAGTTTGGTAAAATTCCGTCCAGTAGTTCTCCAGATATCTTGCAGACAAGCCCTGTATATACATGTACAAGTAGATGGACGGACGGACGGACACCGGACATGGATGAATGCACGCACACACACTAAAACCTAATCAAATGAGGGGGCTATCCCACTGAAGCTTCCATCCAAGTGGGGTGAAATTCCGTCCAGTAGTTCTCAAGATATCTTGCAGACAAGGCCTGTATATACATGTACAAGTAGATGGACGGACGGACGGACACCGGACACGGATGAATGCACGCACATAAACCAAAACCTAATCAAATGAGGGGGCTATCCCAATGAAGCTTCCATCCAAGTTTGGTGAAATTCCATCCAGTAGTTCTCAAGATATCTTGCAGACAAGGCAAGGGGATGGACAGACATCCATCCAGAGAGACAGACATCCATCCAGACAGACAGACAGACGGACAGACAGACAGCACAAACACTAGATGTCTCCCCCCAACATAGTTGGGGGAGACATAATGATAAACTAAAATGAGCTTAACTCTTGGAAACTAGTTGACCTTGGAGCAAGAACCGAGAGCTCACATATCCCACACTGAAATTGACAATAGTCAAACACAAGAAAATAGTAGTTTTCCTGCAAATGCATTTCTTTCAGACGAGAGAATTTTTTATGAAGGAAGAAGAAAGGGATGAAGTAAACCACATTCTTGAGTTGATAAACAGGTATAAAGTTCAAAAAGGACCCCTCTCCCCGTTAAATTAGTAAAAGTGTGGTTTTTATTTCACAACAGTTTAACTAAATGTAGCTGTTTCAAACACGGGAGACTCCACAGGACAAATGCCATATACATGTTGGGGAGAGAACTCTGAATATTCCAATCTAACACATATAATCAGCTAAACAGGATTCAGTTTTGGGGGACTGTGACCTTGACCTTTGACAAATTGATGTATGGCTCCTCTTCGCCATGCGAGTAAGGTATTTGATACCATTCCATACCATGAAACTAGAGATATCGTATGGACAACAAATGTTAATGGATGGATGGACAGAACGCAACATCGCATTACATGACCTCATCTTCAATTGGCATATGAAAAAATGTGACTTAATGATATCTGATTTTGGAATCACAGTGACCTTGACATTTGACCTCGACTTAAATTTTGGTACACGACACATCTTCCTGTCAATATATCAATGGACACAAAAAAAATCATGATTTTTATGAATTTCATGATTTTGGGGGTCACAGTGACCTTGACATTCGGCCTTGACCTACATTTTCATACGTGGCACATCATGTTCCCCTAATGTATCTAGACAAAAAAAAAGTACTTTTCAAAGATTTCTCGATTCTGGAGTCACAGTGACCTGGACCTAAATTTTGGTACATGACAAACCCCGTAATTTCTCAATGGACACAAAAAATCATAATTTTTAACAATTTCCTGGTTTTGGGGTCACAGTGTCCTTTGACCGTGACCTAATTTTTGGTATGCGAACTTCATTTCGGTATGCGAACTTCATTTCCCCCTATTAAATCCACTCACCAAAAATTAGTAGTTTTTAATGATTTCCTGAGTTTTAAGTCACGCTGGCCTTTGATCTTGATTCTGGTGTGACAGTGATCTTGACTATTGACCTGGATCTAAATTTTGGTACATGACAAAATGGCTACCCATATTTTCTCAATGGACTCAAGAAATCATGATTTTTCAATAATTTCATGATTTTAGGTCACAGTGACCTTGACCTTTGACCTTGACCTACATTTTGATATGTGACACAT
>JAVTVY010010628.1:0-49256 GCA_036873755.1 Hanleya hanleyi | reverse complement strand
AGATGGCTCTGAATGTATACCTTCGGTCAAATTCACGATTTTAAGTGTCAAAACACCAGGGTTTTGTCTTCATAAAGATATGAAGATCGACCTGAACCAACACAATTTTAATATATAATATGTAAAATATAACCAAAGAATTGTTCTGGTTCCGGCATGTCTTCATATGAAACTATGAAACTTTATAAATTATTAAGTGTGCTGCTCCACACTGGATAATTAAATACCATAATTCAGCGAGTTTGCTGCAACGGTAGCCCGTTAGTACAGTGGTAAAAGCCGCGGTATAACGTTTCCCTTTATGACAAAAGTCGTGAGTTCGAATCTCCTATGAATGCAGTTTTTTTCTGCAATTAATAAAAGGAAATCTTTATTCGTATTTGTACGAATACCATTTGATAATTCTCTTCAAAATACAATATTAAAATACAAAACAGATGGAAATTATTGTTGTGTTCTGGTAATCGTACATGTATAGCGTAATATGCCGTCAGCATACAGTTAGCAGGGTCAGTGTAATTGCACTTGAAATGGACGCTCGGGTGCAAGTAACATTTCTGAACAGTGGGGTGGCCGATATGTGTGTGATCTGCTGATCAGCTGAAAAATGGCGAAATCTAAAAACCGCGACAAACGACTAAGTTAATATTCAACGTTTGCCGACAAGAATATTACAAGTGGAAATGCAGTAGCTCGTTTTCTGGTGTTTACTATTTAATAGGAACATTAAAAAGAGTTACGTAAGACAGTTGTCAGTCTACCCTATTCTCGCTATATAATACGACCGTCACAGGATCATGTTGAAATGAAAGCTTTTCGGGGTAAACGACGGAAATCAATTCTGAAACGATAATGAACAGAGGCTTCGAAAATATTCATAATGCTGTTCCGGGTAAATAAACGAGAATTTACGACATTTCCGAATTGTCCATTTCGACTCAATAAGGTTATTGTGACGGATCACAGTCACTTTTGGGCACGCGTCATATTTTCGCTTCTGTTGAAAGGTATACAAACTATACATTTTCTAAAAGCTCTTTGTTCAGGAAATTCGAAATTTGTATTATATTATTGTTTTATATGGTTCTAGTAGATTTACTGTACAATAAATGACGGTATATAATACACGGTTAACAACTTTATAACAAAAACCCTTCCCCAAAAGAAATGAAACTGGTGCTGTTGCAACTGACGTAAATAATAGGGTGACAAAGGAAATACATATCCGGTATACCACAACATCCCTTCCAGAAGTTAACAATTTTGGAAATCTTAAATATTGGAAGCCAGTTATATTGACTTGTTGACGTAATGCGCAGTTTGCGGTAAGAACACTGGTCGAGGGGTGAGAGCACGGAGCTCAGAAACCGAGAGTCCATGACTGGGCGCAGGTTCGAGACCTCCACAGTATACCCGAAGAAATATTTCTTCCGCTTTTAGTCACTATATGTATATGACCTCAGCTGTCGCACAGTGGCATAAATCCTCAACTCGCTCACTCATTTGTTGTAGAAATATATATGATATGTTGACCTAATGCAGTGTGTGTTGTAGAAACATATATGACATGTTGACCTAATGCAGTTTATGTTGTATAAACATATATATGTTGACCTAATGCAGTTTATGTTGTAGAAACAAATATATGTTGACCTACTGCAGTTTATGTTATAGAAACATATATGACCTGTTGACCTAATGCAGCGTGTGTAGTAGAAACATATGACATGTTGACCTAATGCAGTTTATGTTGTAGAAACATATATGATATGATATGTTGACCTAATGCAGTGTGTATTGTAGAAACAAATATATGTTGACCTAATGCAGTTTTTGTTGTAGAAACATATATGACCTGTTGACCTAATGCAGTGTGTGTTGTAGAAACATATATGACATGTTTACCTAATGCAGTTTATGTTGTAGAAACATATATGACATGCAGGGGTGTCTGTCGGACCTTCTTTGCGCTAGCATACGGAACAACAATTGCTATAATCTGTCTCATGTATACAAGGTATTGAGGTGCTGGACCTTCTTTGACACCTGTCGGACCTTCTTTGAAACCGTGGCGGCACCACTGACGTGATGTAGAAACAAATACATGTTGACCGAATGCAGATTATATTGCACAAACATATGACATGTCCTAATGTAGTTTATATTGTAGCATAAGACATATGGCATGTTGACCTAATGTTGCAACATTTGTATATACATACGTGCATTCATGTACCTTTGATATGGGCCGACATAAAAGTATATTATGTTATTATTAATGTCGTTTGGGCCCAAGTCCGACATATGTTATTATTAATGTAGTTTATAGTGCAGCATGATACACTGACATATGTTGACATACTCAGTTCATTTTGTATATGTGACATATATAATCTGTTGATCGAATTATGCAGTTTTTGTTGTGGAAACATACTGTATGTAGCATGTTGTCCTAATGCATTTTATATTGCTGCATGAGACATAGGTGTATATGACATGTTGACCAAATGCAGTTTATATTGTACAAATATATATGGCATGTTGTCCTAATGCAATTTGTATTGTAGTATGCTATATGTTGACTTAATGTGGTTTATGATGTAGAAACATATATGACATGTTGACCTAATGCAGTTTGTATTGTAGAATGATTTTGGCATTAGGGCAACGGCATTAGGGCAACAGTATTAGGTCAACCTGAAACCGTATATTCGAAAATAAATTATATTTCTCTTAGTCATTCAACATAAATCCTCCTAAATTAGTTTCACTAATAACAAGAAAGTAACGAAGGAAAATAATTGAAGATAACTGAAATATGGCTATAATTGCTTACTGTTGCCCTAATGACACACTGTTAACCTAATGCCACACTGTTGCCCTAATGTCGTTTACATAGTTATATATATATATATATATATATATATATATATCTGTATAGGGTGAAATTCCTCTGGTGCCCCTTGACCCTCTCCATAGTCAGTTTGATTTACTAGTCATTTTGACTATATTTTAACAGTATGGTGAATAAACGCTTTGTCCATATCGAACCTTACAGACTGGTGGTAAGACCATTTATAAATAGTCTATAAATATTTACCGCATTTTACTGTGGGTGGAATTTGGTTTAATGTCACACTCAAGTTTATTCCACTCTTATGCTGCGAGCCGGTTTGATTGGTGGAAGAAGTCGGAGTCCCGGAGGGGAACTACCGCAAGTCGTCGACAAGTAACTGGCAAACTTTCGCACATGCACCAGCCGCGCTCGAACCCGTGCCGGTTCAGCGATGTGATATGTTACTGTGAGTCGTTAGTTACATCTAACGGTAACACAACTCATCAATTCCATCACATGTGTTGCCAGAGCTATTGCATAATTTCTTCTTGAATAATTGTATCTAATACCGCTTAAGCCGGTGCTTGGGTCGTGTGGTCATTTTAGCCAAGATGTTCAAACGAACCTCTGCTATAAAGGCATGAATGAGATACAGAATATCGGAGGAATCACTCTTCATCCTATGGATGTCATTGGTCAGTGCGACGGCATTTTTCCCAGCAATACGCTCCTTTCTGTCACCATAGGAATATGGTAAATTGTTTGGTGGTCGGTGATGCAAAATCATAATATTGTTATAGACAAGGCTAAATACGTCGAAGGTGATCGAATAATGAAGGTACACTGTTGGAAGAAGGTAGTTTGAACTTTCATCGATTTTGAGGTTTCACCTACCAAACGTGAAAGCGTTTGAAAAGTTTCAGGACTATAATAAGTTCCCCAATATTACTCCAAACCGAGGCTGCGACACAACTTGTGTTATCCAAACATGTATGGGTTATAAGGACACCTCCGCCACCTTTCCCTAT
Organism: Hanleya hanleyi; assembly: GCA_036873755.1. Lineage (NCBI taxonomy): Eukaryota > Metazoa > Mollusca > Polyplacophora > Lepidopleurida > Hanleyidae > Hanleya > Hanleya hanleyi. The sequence continues at coordinate 45,392 of JAVTVY010010628.1, read as the reverse complement.
TATATATCGATAGAAGTCTTGACATAACTGAACAGTCAAATCAATCAAATGAACTCACGATATAGCGGAAGCTTTGTCCGTAGTTTACGTGTCGATTTCCAATATTGGTACTGTTAAAAAAGTTTCAGCACTATAGCCTAGGATTGAGTAAGATGATAAAGTCGCTTTCCACAATTTTTCAAGCCAATCACGACGATTCTGTCACATTATCCTGACACCGGACGACACAGTCCTTGATCTATTCTCTTTCTGTTGAGCACCAAGCGAGGAAGATAGTTTCGCTTTTTAAGTATTTGTATGACACGACGCGGGATCGAACCTGGGATCCCCCGCTAGCGAGGCGAGCGCTCTACCACAAGCCCGCTGCAGTGCGGTCATTATAGCCGAAGTTTCCAGCTTGCATGCAATGCATCATATATTAATCAAGCTAGATAAATTAAAACAACATTAAAACGGTGGTGGAAAACGATGCCGGTGTATTGACCAGAAGTCAAATGACCCCAAAGACAATATGCTGACTGCATATATCTAAAAAATCACATCAACCAGAAGTGATCCCTGTGATGATTTGTATCCCGGCAACGCTTTGATTGTAGATGTTCATGTGGACCTTTAGGATGACATGACCACACGGCCCCTAGCACTGGCTTGAGCGGTATTGGATATAAATATTTTATAGCGATGATGTAATAGCCCTATCAAGTCATCTGTTGGAAAATGAAGAACAATGTGACCGCCAGACGAGCGAGTAATTATTGAATGCAAAGGACCATGTATGTTTAGATGGGGAAATGGCCCCAAACCAGGTGCGGTAGAAGTGCAAAAATAAAATATTACATATATAAGAAATTGGTCAGGACAATAGGAATTGTTTTCGCCTCAGAATCAACTATTTTGCACAAATGCACTACTTCACGGTCCTGTTACTCGAGACTCAGTGTCTTGAAATTCTGAGTATACAATATAATATTGTACTTCATGCCAATTGAACAATTTCTTGTAGTGGAAGTACTTTATTTTGGTGCTTCTGCACTGCAGATGACCTGGGGCAATTTACCCATAAAGATACAAAGTCCTTTGTATTCGGAACAAATAAGGGTGACATATGACCCACCACCCCTTCTGCCTTTACATATTTGTATCAATAAATGTCAAACAGAATTCCACAAAGTAATCGACCGATTTGTTACCTCATACAATTTGAATTGGTTTGAAATGATATATTGTATGTACATGTACATGTAGTCGTGAAATAGTGTAGAATATGGATACAGCATTCAACGGGTGGCAGAATTAAATTATTCTGGATGCATAAGTGAATCATATTTGGGCTTTCCCAATTTAAACCTAGTTGCTGACATCCAATTTCGTCGTTGTCAGTAAACAAGTCGAGTAGTTGAATCTTGGTGTTAATAGTGTCGTTGATCGAGATCTTCGATCTGCTGTCGGATTTGAGAAAACGTCGTGGACAACGTTTGCTTCGCTGTCTTAGACTCGGAATTGTGAACAAGTAGAGCCTACAGTACTGACTGACTGATTGGATCTCACCAAAGGCAAAGTTGTTGATCATTACTATCCGCCACATCGACAGAAATACCCTCCCCAGGAAAAACGTTGCGAGATGCCATGATGCTAGAAGTTCCTGCAAGACCTCCAGCGTAAAGATATTATTTTTCCAGCACACAAGGCCCCGAATAGCATAATTTCTACTGTTAAAATATTACTGTTACCTGTTCATGGTTATAATGAGTTTAGTATAGTTATTACAGCAGTTTCGACTTACATCTTCACTGGAATTACTTTGGAATGTTTATTCAACAAACACAGTTTCTCAATGAAAGAGGTATTTCCCTTTTAATTATACCACTCACACACCAAAATTGTACTGGATTCCCGAAGTGTTTAAAACAAAATAGGAGGCTAGATTTATATAACTGGTTCTAGAAGATGTACAAACAAAAAGAGCCCTGCAGGCAGCTAAATCATGTTGGGAGAATTTCTGTGCCACTATTTAAACAAGTTCACATGCCGAATGTATGAGGATACGTAAAAACTAAAAAAGTCGTACGGAATAACTAGATGGCAAAGGCCACATACCGTATAGACCCGTATCTATTTTGGGGTTTTCCGTCCCTCTATGCAACTATTCCTCATCAGCTTAGTTCATTAATAATATCGGTGTACAATAAAACTGGTAACCAGTATATTAATGTTAGACGCCACAATGCTTCTATTCATCAGTTCTACTGCATGTAAAGTATATCAGTCTTAAGATGTTTCTTTGTTAACAGATTTTCACATAACCAATCTTCTGACGTCGATTTTTTTTTCACGACAGACGATTGCAATTTTGACGTACATGTAGTTACTTATTCATTTGTAGATATCTCTCTTCCAGAAGTACCTCCATACGGTATATACATTCATATATTTCGCCTGACTGAATATTGAATCTCGGATTTGACACATATATTGGTTGTCTTTGGGAAAACTGTTTTGCTTTAGGCCAGTAATCATAGAACTATGGAGAAAATGTTGAATTTGACAGTGATTACCAAGCTATGGAGCTTGGATAAAAGAGTTACCCCTCTTCCATCGTTGGCTCATCAGAGCGTTGTTCTATTCAAATTGCCTAAGACCACTATTACAATTTACATTGACGGCCATGATAACATAACTATATCTCGCCGATTTCATATTGCAGTCTACACTTCCAAATTTCGGAAAGTGCTACATCCTGACAAACATCTTGACCAACTCGATTTTGAGTTAAGCACTCCAACAGATGACATCATGCTTTTGACCTTTTTCTCTGTTATGAGAAAGCGGTGCACAGGCTTCCAAATAGTTCCTCTGAGCAACACATTATTGGGCCTGCGTTAAACAAAAATCTCGCAGCGAAACCGAACACATATCATACTCCAAACTATGATGGCCGAGAAGGGCCATCGTGTGTTTGGCATTAGAACATGAAATCCAAAAGGCGAAGATGCGAAGTCACGATGCGATGCGCGAAGGTACGATGCGAAGATGCGAAGGTGAAAAAAGGCGAAGATGCGAAGTTACGATGCGATGCGCAAAGTTACGATGCGAAGATGCGAAGTTGAAAAAAAGGCGAAGATGCGAAGTTACGATGCGAAGATACGATGCGAATATGCGAAGCGCGAAGACGCGAAGTTACGATGCGAAGATGCGAAGCGCGAAGATGCGAAGTTACGATGCGAAGATGCGAAGCGCGAAGATACGATGCGAAGATACGATGCGAAGATGCGAAGCGCGAAGATGCGAAGTTGCGATGCGAAGTTACGATGCGAAGATGCGAAACGCGAAGATGCGAAGTTACGATGCGAAGATGGGAAGATGCGAAGCGCGAAGATGCGAAGTTGCGATGATAGTACCACTAGCTGTGCGCATGACGGAAGCGACCAGACCGACGCTTTGATAAATTTGGATATTATGTCTTCATTTTGCTCTTTATATTCCTAAATATCCATACCTGTACAATTGAGACATATACGTTTATTGAAGATATGAAATACAGGAACGACAACATTTCCGATTATCTGATGAAAAGTAAAGTAAGAGCTCGTGTCTATCTTCTCTTCCTTTTTGAAACTCATATGCTCTATATTCTCTTGAACCATTATTGATATGCTACGTTCAACTGAACATTGTCGTCGGTGGAATGGCCAAACTATATTGAAGTAGATCCCAGATGTGGACAGGACATTACTGTTACCTGTGTATGTGAATGTAGTATAGTAAAAAAAACTTCACTGCATTTCCCGCTGAAATTGTTATATAAAGACGATAACGGATAGGTACCATTGGAATTTTACATTGTCAAAATTGATATGATGAAGCTTCATGTATTGATCTAACATGTTGTTGGGCTTTCTGGTTGTCAAGTTCGTTATAACAGGACTCGCTCCATCTTTCATCTGTTTTGGCCTGGTGTAAATCCGTCTTGCACTTTTGTATAGTGAATTCTCATGGCATATTTCCATTATTTCTCAGACTAATTCTCCTCTAATTTGAATGGTCACAACATGAATAGACAGCACGGAGCTGAACTGGCTGAGACTCCAGGTAAGATCTATTGACAGGAAGGTGTTATTGGACTACGAAATCATTTAATCTAGCCCATACAATTCCGTATCTTAAATTCCCGAATACAGCCAACTTATTATTTGGATCCTATTTCCGTGTGATTTCAGCTAGTGTTGAAATGGTTGATCCATTTATATATTGACACAGGTGTCCAAAAATCAGTCAGTCTGCAGGCCGGTCCAAACTTATTATTCGGGATGCGAGTATGCCTTATTATTGACCAAGGACTCGGCTATTCTATTTTTATTCAACAATTAAATAATGGAAAAATTATTGCTTTATCATTTGATGCAAGTCAAACTAATGTAAACATATATTCGTTGAAACTGAACTGAAAGAAGGTTATCTTCTGCTTTGATTCAATACAGCAGAATTTATTCTATTGAAAAAAACAACAACAAAAACACAGAAGTGATGGCTTCAAAAGTTAGTATGTCTTCAATGACAATTTGTTCTGTACCGATCATCTGTTCTGTACACTGGCGAATCATTCAGTATCGGAGTCTGGTCACATATGAACATGGTCATCAGCATCTTGAATGCATGCATTTTCCTGTTCAAGTGTGTACTGCCTCTGCCTGCATGGCATATGGCATAAGATGAGATTGGAGTTATAGCGGGGGTCTTTCTGCAAGAACAGAGGCCATGACTCGACTCCACAAGCACCACCAGCACTTTGAAGCAGCGAGGCTCTTTATATGCTGTCTAGATTCTTTCCATGTGTTATGGTTAAATGATGATACTATGGAGTTCCCAGTGCTTTATCCACTGGACCACTCTCGTTTCGCTCAAACCCACAGCAGGATGTTGGTTCACGTGAAATATTTTTTATTCTTTTTTTTTCAGATGGCCTCATCCGTCAATACTTTTGGAGCGGATATACAAATGCGGAAATTTGCGCCACCATTCGTCTGATCACGACATTAATATCAGGTAGATTCTGACCATTTATTCAGCATTCATTATGCAATATTCAGTATGCATTCAGCTATCATTTACCTTTTCCCGGAAGCATAGAAATGGATTTTCATTTTCAAAATTATCTCGGACCCCAAGATAATTATCTCGGACGCCGAGATAACTGTCCAATGAGAATGCCTAATTATCTCGGACTCCCGAGATAATCGACCAATTCAAACACATACATGTAATTATCTCGGACCCAGAGATAATTACCTGGGACCCAAACATTTTCAAAATATTTTCCATTATATTGTTAATCCTAATTTATAAAAATGTTTTGTTTTCTTATATCTCTTCGATATGGGCGAAGCATTTCTTGGAAATACGTTTCAGTATTCCTCTACACATTGTATCTAATGTTATATGTTATCATATTTTGAGTGCCTAAATAGATTTCATATCAAAGGCCTTAAGATTGTATTCATAGAAATTTTATTAATCAGATTCTTATGTCGATCTTTTAGCTAATGTTTATTACTTTAGCTATACCTGTAATAAACCATATCTATCTTATCCGTGTAGCCTCTCTGTTGTACGGTTAGCCTTTATTATTCAAGAACCCGCCTGATATTATAATACCTCGAGTTCAGCGGCAATGTCTCTTGTGTTGGATGTACAATTGGCAATTCGACATTTTCATTGTTCGATTATCTCGGGGGTCCATAATTTTACATTCTCATCGGATGATTTGTTCGGATCCGAGATACTGTTGCGTTTTCATTGGTCGATTATCTCTGGTTCCAAGAAAATTCTGCATTCTCATTGGACAATTATCACGGGGTTTGAGATAATTTTGGTAAAAAAACAACAAAACAATAATCCTTGTCCCCTCTATGCTTCCACACCCTATCGATAATATTTCTATTCACTAACGAGGCCAACTGAGTTATGCGGTCGGTTGAGTCATAATTATCACTTCCATTGTTTCCGCCAGATTATGTGTCTCTGGTGCACGTAACATCTTATCCAGGTTATGGTGGTACCTCGGCCTCCAGGTCATTCGTCATGAACAACATCCTCCTCGGATCCGCCTTTAATGAACTCAAAACTTATTATGTATATGAAGGCAGCGATCGACCCATTTATGTCATACACGTTTCGAAAACATCTATAAGCAATGATAATTTCCATATGCATATATTTTCCCGAAGAGATTTCGAGGAAAAATTATCTTGCCATCGGCAGTGCGACGTCACAGGTATAATATTATTTATTTCAATCTTTCTTTGACTTACATGTCTTGAATCACTTATAATTATAAGTCATTTCAATTCTGGGAAATTTGCCAAGAAATTCATTGATTTATGATGTATTATGAATTGAAAATATCTCAAATTTTAGCATCCGAACAATCAAACGAATGTTACGACGTCTTGGACTCCAACGACGCCCCCAGACCATAGACCATGCTCAAGTCGCTCGAGCAATCCAGGTATATTCACTCTACCCATCACACTGTCGCACAAACACACACGCAAAGCATACAGCGGGGGAGAGAGGGAGGCGTAATGACAGAGTTACACTGTCTTTTGATACAACTATAAGCTTTTCACTTCATCATTATAGCAGTTTGTATTGGCCATTTGCGTAACCTGGGAAAAAAATCAAAAGAAAATGATCGGACCAGTAATGAAACCTGGGGGACAGCATTCCTAAGTTTGGTGGAGGACGATCGCAGTTGTTGCACAGGCGGAAGATGATCCACATTTGGGGAGGGGCGGACCAGAAGCGGCGCAGGCGTAAATTATATAACGTGGGGATGAGGGTGGGTGATGAAATTCGTTTTTGAATCGAATGTGAATCTTCAGTTTATTTCATTTCACTGGATTTACTGGGTACACTTTGTTTCACTACCCAGATCTCATGAATGAACAAACATAATATGCTGGGATATCTTGGTATATCTCTCTCTCAAACGTCCTTTCTCGTTTCACTAGGTGGAACTGAATGGAAATGGCCGGTGCCTCGGCTATCGAGCTATGACTACGCGGCTTCGTTCCTCACACGGACTGAGAATTCCTAGGTATTTCTTCACTATCAAAGGTCGAAAAGTCCAAAATCTCTTTCTTGACACACCTCGCTGATAGGGATATCGAGGAGAATACCGTAATTTGTTACGTTCAGAGCAGGAGTTCCCCATTGAGATTAAAACGCAGATTAAAAACAAAAACAAAAACCGCTCCTCATCGGACATATACCTCTGGGACAATTTCTATCAAAATAATGTCAGGTATACCGTCAAAAAAGTGGCCAATCACAACTCCCCTTCATCCACCTAAGAAACGCGACCCAGCAGATGACTGTCCGATAACCATTGACCCAGATACTATAGTGGTCTAGCATTATCATGATATGAATTGTCAAATGTCTGACTGGAACCATCGTCTTCAATCGGATTAAAAACGCAGATCTAGAAAGGAGATTGCCTTCGGACATGTCGCTATTCAGATCTAGGGCAATACCTATCATGATCATGTGACGAAGTTGACCTATCACAGCTCGCCTTCATCCAGCGAAGAAACGGATTACTGTGCGATGACGTTTAATCCCGATACTAGTGGTCAGACATAATTTATCATGGCAGCTATTGCCTCAGATCTACAAAGCGACATGTACGATAGGGGGTGTCTCTGTATAGATCTACGTTTTACTCAGATTACAACGTGCCGATCGAATGAATGCGAAACAGTATTTGTCTCTCTGCTCCGGACTGAAACAACAAATGTAAATATTTCTTTGGTGGATAATTACGTACCTCTTTGAAAATACCAGTTCGGGGCATCTGCATTTATATACGTGGTCTATGTGTCCTAGATAAAAAATGTATATATATGTATATTTATCGAAGGGACACGGTGATGGAGCTATTGCGTGTGCTTGATCCAGAGAGAGTTGATTTGCGGAGAACTTAAAGATTCACTCGAAGGTACATATCGACGGATATGACAAATTGAAACCATTTGGTTTCGCCATTCATGGTGCAATTTGTGGGTAAGCATACACGTGCGAAATATTCGTTTTATTGGACTGCACTGCACTGCGGAAGCCAGGGCTTTGTCCCAGCAAGCTGAAGCGTCCGGGATTCGAAACCGAGCCTGGTCATACGAAAGACTCTGAAAATGGAACTTGCCTCTTCCTCGCTTGACGCTCAGCAGGAAGAGGCTAAATCAAAGATTTATTGGAACTTCCGACGTTATAATCGTCGAAAGCGACGTTAAACTCTACTCTGTATTATTATATGTTTCCCCTCGCAAACTTGTTTGTATGTCCATATCCTTGTGAGGGCATACCTAAAAATGTTTCGCGAATAGGCCTTAGGCAAGAAGCCTGATAGAAATCAGCGTCTTTGCCCGGCGGGTATTGTCCAAGAACCCGCCGTACTTCTGTCCGTCGTTACACATACTTGTAAGCTTAATATTTCAGAAGTTTTATTACGTCAATCCATCTGACTTCCTTTCCAAAGCCTGTCGGAAGACAGTATTGTTGGGTTACACTATTTTACACTATAAATTGGAGAGAATATTTCACATCAAGTAGCGTGGCATATATACATCCATCTTCGCGAGCTAAGTCGGTTGTTCGCTTTACTGCGTCAGCCCCCTTGGCGAATTCGGCTATACAAATCTAGCGAAAAAGTTACGATGCGGAAGGTCGAAGTTGAGCGAGTTAACTCCTCGAAATTTTGAATCAGCTGATATCTGGTGTGAAGTAATATAGCACACTGTTTGATTGGATGCGTGAGATTCCATTTCGCACAATATGGGAATATAGTGATTCAGGTTTCACCAGCTATATCCACCAATGCGGAACACGCATTACAGCCAAAACGATTCACAAATGACATCTTCATTTTCACTGCTTCCTTATCAATATACTTGGTCCTGGACCACTGATTTCTTTCCCAACCACACTACCATATCATACAGTGTATTTCGTTGCAGATTCTCCAGAAGAATTCTTTGGCTGCGGGTGAATAGAAGTAACCAAAACCCATATGTGGTCGCATTCTATTACATGAGTAATGTGGAGGAGATTGTAGGTATGTTCCGAAATGTTGAGGTATTGAATGCCACCAATACACACCGAGCAAAATCGGTCTACCGTGGCTGGATCATGAAATAGAGATTTACATAGTGTTTGCCTTGCATATAGTTGCCTTGATTAGAAGATTGTGTGTCAGTGGATCTTGAGAAGTAATATCGTTGCTTGAAATGGTGTTGCGTGAGGGAACTACGAGCTACATCTCTAGCCAGACTTCTGCTAATAAAGAGAGATATGATATATTAAGTAGTATCCTGGAAAAAGTTCACTTTTCAGGGTGACGTACAATCACATAGCATCGTGTAAAAATATATGCGTTCACATGCGTTCCCCGTTGCGTGCGGATGGACCGTGGGACGGAAAATGTTGTAATCGAGGACATGCAGAAATCCTTGAGATGGACCACAATGACGACATGTCTGGTGAGAAAAGTGTCCTGTATGGGAGTTCTCATCGAAACCAGATGACGCAGTAAAGCGAACAACCGACTTAGCTCGCGAAGATGGATGTATATATGCCACGCTACTTGATGTGAAATATTCTCTCTCCAATTTATAGTGTAAAATAGTGTAACCCAACAATACTGTCTTCCGACAGGCTTTGGAAAGGAAGTCAGATGGATTGATGTAATAAAACTTCTGAAATATTAAGCTGACAAGTATGTGTAACGACGGACAGAACTACAGCGGGTTCTCGGACAATACCCGCCGGGCAAAGACGCTGATTTCTATCAGGCTTCTTGCCTAAGGCCTATTCGCGAAACATTTTTAGGTATGTCCTCACAAGGATATGGACATACAAACAAGTTTGCGAGGGGAAACAAATAATAATACAGATCCTGAGTAGAGTGTAACGTCGCTTTCGACGATTATAACGACGAACAAGTTCCAATAAGTCTTTGATTTAGCCGAGGAAGATGCAAGTTCCATTTTCAGAGCCTTTCGTATGACCAGGCCCGGTTTCGAATCCCGGGCGCTTCAGCTTGCTGGGACAAAGCCCTGGCTTCCGCAGTGCGGTCCAAAAAAAACGCGATTGCATATACGCATGTATCATGCAACGAATATTTTGCACGTGTATGCTCACCCACAAATTGCACCATGAATAGCGAAACCAATTGGTTTCAATTTGTCATATCCGTCGATATGTACCTTCGAGTGAATCTTTGAGTTCTCCGCAAATCAACTCTCTCTGGATCAAGCACACGCAATAGCTCCATCACCGTGTCCCTTCGATAAATCTACATATATATATATACATTTTTTTATCTAGGACACATAGACCACGTATATAAATGCAGATGCCCCGAAATGGTATTTTCAAAGAGTAATTATCCACCAAAGAAATATTTACATTTGTTGTTCCAGTCCGGAGCAGAGAGATAAATACCTTTTTGCATTCATTCGATCGGCACGTTGTCATCTGAGTAAAACGTAGATCTATACAGAGACACCCCCTATCGTACATGTCGCTTTGTAGATCTGAGGCAATACCTGCCATGATAAATTATGTCTGACCATTAGTATCGGGATTAAACGTCATCGCACAGTAATCCGTTTCTTTGATGAGTGAAGGCGAGCTGTGATAGGTCACTTGCCCTAGATCTGAATAGCGACATGTCCGAAGGCAATCTCCTTTCTAGATCTGCGTTTTTAATCCGACTGAAGACGATGTTTTCAGTCAGACATTTGACAATTCCTATGATAATGCTAGACCACTATAGTATCTGGGTCAAATTACAAGCGTCTAGTCCGTCATTCATAATCCAGCCGTCGTCCATTAGAGAATATCCGCGTCCATAATCCAAAGACCTATTCCATATTCCATATAACAGTATTAGCACCAAATTCAAAAAGACAATCATAGTATACATAAACATAGGCGTGTTTCCTGCAAGAGAGAAGCGGTCAACAATTTTCAATGATGCCGGCAAGACATCAGGATGTTCCAAAAATATCAAATCCTTATCGCTGATCAGTATTCTTAATCCATAATATTCGTTGTAAAGTCGTCATCTAAAGAATGAAGTATCTCAGTCACGCTTTGATTGTGGCTGTTCATATGAGTACCATGAGGATCTTGAAGTACATGGGTTCATACGGCCCCTAGCCCCGGGTTAAGCGGAATTAGACACAAGTTACGAAACGTAGCGCCATAGATCTTGCACGCTACGTTCGTATTTTGCTATCAGCATGCGATATGTATCGCCAAATTTGAGAAACTTTGAGTGGAGGCGCTTGGTGGAATAGCCCTGTTTTATAAGTTTCTGCAACAATGTTTTGTGACGTTGATTAAAATCATCACATTTAACACAGGATCTAGCAAATGCTAATAGGCGAGATATGTATACGCCATATGCAGGTCCCACTGGAATATTACTGTCCAAAAGGGATAGTTTACGATGTCGAAATTGTAATCATCTCTTTTGTCATAAAGTCAACGAGAGAGAATGCCCGCTTCATTTTTATAGAGATATAGGTCTAAATATGATGTGACTGTAGGGTTATCTGTAGTTTCCTTCAAATCCAGTGAAGGTGAATATATATATCCTTCACTGCGTCATTTATATAGCGATTATCCACAGCGAGAAGATCGTCTATATAGCGTTTGGTGAATGAGAAGGAACGGGCTTTGAATGGATCGGTTTTTGAAAGCGCCTGCATATAGTCATATTCATAAGAGAACAGATACAGGTCAGTCAACAGGGGTGCACAATTAGTACCCATTGGAATAGCTATATGCTGCTGATATATGGTGTTGCCAAATTTCACATAGATAGTTTTAATGAGAAATTCAAGCAACACTATAAACAACGAAACATCCCATGAACGATATCTCTTGTATGTAGTAGAGCTAAAGAATGCTTTATGGCTTCCGACATTAATATATCTACGATCAGTTTTCTTGAACACATATACTATTAATGAACTTAGACGGTCAATAAGGTCCTGATGAGGGATTGTAGTATAGAGAGTCGAGAAATCCCATGTGGATACATGTCTGTACGGTATGTGGCCTTTAGCATCAAGCTCTTCCGTAAGACATTTTGAGTTTTTCAATATCCATATACATTCAACGCCAGAGTTCTTAGAAATAGTGGCGCAATACCTTTCCCAAAATGCTTTTACCTCCTGAAGGGCCCTCGTCAATAGGGTTGAAAGAAGCTTGGTGGTGCAGCTTCTAGAACCAGCTATGAATCTAGCTTTGTATGGTGATTTATGCATTTTGGGAGTCCAGTATATTTTTGGTATGTCGTTATGATTGGTTGGAAGACAAATACCTCTTTCCCTGAGAAACTTTTTGGGATTGTTAAATAAATCTTCCAGAGTAAATGCAGTTTGGGAGTAAGTAGACGTATTTGATGAAGATATGTCTACACTCAATTCTTTAACCAGCACCTGGTAATAGTAATATTTACATATGAATATTATATTATTCGGAGCTTTGTCTGCTGGGACTATGACGAATTTTACTCTGGAGATTTGCTAGAACTTCTTGCGAATTGAGGTTTCTCAGTACTTGTTTTGCTTGGGGAAGAGTACTTCTGTCAATATGGCGGATTGTTTCAAGACCTTGCTCTTGGTGAGGTCCAGCCAATCAGCGAGTACTGTTGGTTGAACTTTTTCTCGCTTAGACCAATCAATAACGTACTGTTCTAATGCAGACAGGACTATCTTCTGGTCGGCTATCGGACAGTCATCTGCTGGGTCGCGTTTCTTCGGCGGATGAAGGGGAGTTGTGATTGGCCATTTTTTTGACGGTATACCTGACATTATTTTGATAGGAATTGTCCAAGAGGTATATGTTAATTGTTGAATAAAATTAGAATAGCCGAGTCCTTGGTCAATAATAAGTTTGGACCGGCCTGCAGATTGACTGATTGTTGGTCACCTGTGTCAATTTATAAATGGAACTTAATTGTGTCAATATATAAATGGATCAAACCATTTCAACACTAACTGAAACCACACGTAAATCGGATCCGAATAATAAGTTGACTGTATTCGGGAATTTAAGATACGGAATTGTATGGGCTAGATTAAATGATTTCGTCGTCCAATAACACATTCCTGTCAATATCGTCTTTATATAACAATTTCAGCGGGAAATGTAGTGAAGTTTTTTTTACAATACTACATTCATATACACAGGTAACAGTGATGTCCTGTCCACATCTGGGATCTACTTCAATATAGTTTGGCCATTCCACCGACGACAATGTTCAGTTGAACGTAGCATATCAATAATGGTTCGAGAGATTATAGAGCACTATCAGGTGTCGGGTTTTCGTTTCAAAAGGGAAGAGAAGATAGACACGAGCTCTTACTCTAGTTTTCATCGGATTATCGGAAACGTTGCCGTTCCTGTATTTCATATCTTTAATAAACGTATATGTCTCAATTGTACAGGTATGGATATTTAGGAATATAAAGAGCAAAATGAAGACATAATATCCAAACTTATCAAAGCGTCGGTCTGGTCGCTTCCGTCATGCGCACAGCTAGTGGAACTATCATCGCAACTTCGCATCTTCGCATCTTCGCGCTTCGCATCGTAACTTCGCATCTTCGCGCTTCGCATCTTCGCATCGTAACTTCGCATCTTCGCGCTTCGCATCTTCGCATCTTCGCGCTTCGCATCTTCGCATCGTAGCTTCGCATCTTCGCATCTTCGCATCGTACCTTCGCATCTTCGCATCGTAACTTCGCATCTTCGCATCGTAACTTCGCATCTTCGCCTTTTTTCATCTTCGCATCGTAACTTCGCGCACCGCATCGTAACTTCGCATCTTCGCCTTTTTTCACCTTCGCATCTTCGCATCGTAACTTCGCGCTTCGCATCGTATCCTCGCAGATAGATGGCCGAGAAGGGCCATCGTGGGGTTGGCATTAGAACATGAAATCCAAAAGGCGAAGATGCGAAGTTACGATGCGATGCGCGAAGGTACGATGCGAGATGCGAAGATACGATGCGAAGAGCGAAGTTACTATTCGAAGATGAAAAAAGTTACGATGCGAAGATGCGAAGATGAAAAAAAGGCGAAGATGCGAAGTTACGATGCGATGCGCGAAGTTAAGATGCCAAGATGCGAAGATGGAAATAGGCGAAGATGCGAAGTTACGATCCGATGCCCGAAGGTACGATGCGAAGTTACGATGCGAAGATACGATGCAAAGATGCGAAGCGCGAAGACGCGAAGTTACGATTCGAAGATGCGAAGTTACGATGCGAAGATGCGAAGCGCGAAGATGCGAAGTTACGATGCGAAGATTCGATGTGAAGATGCGAAGATGCGAAGTTACGATGAGAAGATGCGAAGATGCGAAGCTACGATGCGAAGATGCAAAGCGCGAAGATGCGAAGTTACGATGCGAAGATGCGAAGCGCGAAGATGCGAAGCGCGAAGATGCGAAGTTACGATGCGAAGATGCGAAGGTACCTGTACAATAGGGACATATACGTTTATTCTAAATATGAAATACAGTCTATCTTATCTTCTCTTTTAAAACGAAAACCCGAAACCTGATAGTGCTCTATATTCTCTCGAACCATTCTTGACATGCTATGTTCATCTGAACAGTTTCATCGGAGGATTGGTCAAACTATATTGAATTAGATCCAGATGTAGACAGGACATTACTGTTAGCTGTGTATATGAATGTAGTATGGTAAAAAACGCGTCCACTGTTTTGAAGACGAGCCATTGCGATACAGGAATTTACACAATGTGAGCATTCAGAGCATTTTGACATTCAATGTAACGTTGTTTCCCAAATATATTAAAATAAGGCTTTTCGTCGACCAAAGCAATAATCTCCAATTAATTTCTGGCGAAATTTTGAAGGGCCCATTATCTCATCTCAGAAAGATAGAAAACACAACTGAACACAAGAAAATATGACAATTTTTGTTTTAACTCACTCGAAAAAATGACTTTGTGGAGGAAAATTGACCAAAAATTTGAGTAAATTTGAAAATTGAAGAAATGTAGTGACTGTTTAACTCACGAATAACGTTGAATCATCTCTTCGCTGAGATCAAACAAGAATGACCTACTTGAAATTGTTGGTAAATAGAATGCTACACGTGGTCAAACCAACTGAATTGTTAAGAAAAATGGCGATTCACATTTCTTTCTGCTCGGGTGAACGTTTTCCGACCTCGATGCATTAACCCTTCACACAAAACTGAACACAGTCATTCAACATGTTGTTGTTGTTTTGTGTTGTTGTTGTTGTTAACACGTGTTCAGGAGGGTTAATGACATTGAGGTAAGCAAGTTTATGTTCATCCATTCTCATCGACAAACGCTTTCATAACATGCGATCGGAATGCACAATCATTCAGGTGTGAGGGCTACTCACCGAAATTCACTATACTACCATCTTTGTTGTCAAAATTTGATGTAATTAGACGGATGATCTTTTTTGCCTGAGTTTCACCAAATTAACAAATCTCGTGCGATTTCTCGAGAAGAAGGCGACCCGATATTAGAGTAAGGCGGCTGGAAAAAGTACATCTCCAGGGAGGTTTCCAAAAATGATTTTCTGCAATGAAACTGTCGAATTAAATATTTTGTATTCTAAGTATCACCATATTTTACTGAATTATGATGCCTCTTTGATGCTTATACATGTTATGGACGATATCTTCGACACGCCTATTTGAGCGTATGAATATTATTAACATGGGTCACCTTGTTTGGGAAAGAAGCACGCTGTGTCACTTTCCGACCTGTGTGGTTTCAAAGCGCTGAATTCGATTTCTTTGCCAACAGAGGGACTTAAAAGTACGTATTTAACTGTGTATTTGTGGTAAATTTGAATTTAATATCTGCTGTAGTTTATTTTCTGTTGAATTATCTTTATTTCCGTGTGACGTCGGAGGCAAAATTGCGAGATTTCAGCGGTCATTTGTGATGACATGCAGAGTCGAAAATGTATGTACGACCACGTGCTTCAGGCGAAATGGATAATTTCGCTCGTAGGACCTCCAAAACTTAGTTGAGTCACTTTATTTATCGTTTTCCTGGCCTGTTATAGTATTTCTTTTCTGAAAGTCGCTTCACGAAATTCTTTGTCATTTCATTACATTTTTGCTCCACAAAGGTTTTGAAAAAAATTTTCCCCCCAAAAAATGATACATTTTTTGTCATTTCATGTCTCGTGGTATCATTGTGTCATAAAATTTGGTCATTATAATGATGAGGGGCGTTTTTGGAAATTTAGACTTGGCAAAAAATTTCAAAAATGTCAAAGGTCCTGGTGAACCTTAACATTACAATCCAATGGGTGTTTCAGGGTCGGGGGCGCTAAAACAAAAATTATATATAGAACGACGAAGGAAGGAAAACGCTCTATATATACAATAACTTAATATCATGTTTGACTGGATGTTTTTAGGTTTTGGGGTACTAGATACTAGACTACACAGATAGATATAAACACGATGAATATATAGTGCGCATATATATTACCGGTAATGTAGTACCACAAAACGATCATTTAACAGTACGATATCAGTGTTTATGGTTTTGGAGTTCTATAATATCTATAATGTTCAATTATACTTATATACAGAATCGGCCAATCGACCAGCACATCGGGGAAGCCTCTCCATGCATAGCTTGTACAGAATCGGTCAATCGACCAGCACATCGGGGAAGCATCTCTACAGCTGGTCAACTAGGCTTTTAATCACTCCAGTCGCAGAAAGTCACACGGACGAATTTCGCCGGCGAAACGACGTGCGTTAAGCCCAAGTCCCACTTAGGCGAATTCCTTTACGAAGCTTGACGATTTAAGATCGTAAGTATTGGTAATATTCTCGCAAGCTATTCGTAAAGACATTCGCCATGATTCGTAAGCCATCGCTTCAGTTCGTAAGAAAATCGTCGCCTCGGTTTTATCGCCGCGCCAATTTCAAAATGTTCAAAAAATTCGCCAAGCAATGCGATTTTGCCTTAAGTCTCAAATATTCGTAATTTTATCGTAAATAATCGTAAGTCGTCGTAACTACGTTGTAATGCATCGTAGTTAAGTCGTAATTTAATCGCCTTATTGGTAACAGTTCCGTTAATAATCGTCAAGTGAAAAATAAATACTAATAGTTACGATAACTTACGACAGGAAACGATGGTATACGAAGTAATCGTAAACATTTGACCCAAACTGTCATAACAACGTCGTACAAACGTCGTAAAACCTTCGTACGTATTCGCAAGACATCGTGCAATAATGGCAAGTAGTCGTATGCACTTCGTAAATGTTCGCAAATACATCGCACATATTCGCAACTGTATCGCACTAATTCGCCTAAATTTGGATGCGAATATCGCTAACTGTCGTAAAAGTATCGTATTTCTTTGTAACTGCATCGCAAACAGTCGTAATTATTCGTAAAACATGTCGTATCTATTCGCCCCAAATGACGGGAAAACCGGCTTTTGTAAAGCGATTCATTACGAAACATTACGACCAATACATCGCAAAGTTTCGTAAACAACTTCGCTTAAGTGGGACTTGGGCTTAATACTTCCAGCCGGCTTTTCAAAGCTTGATCGTTACACAAAAGAATGAGATAGCGACATTATTTGTATAACTTTAAGGCCTTTGCGATGGCATCCACATATCAGTGGTAACAACAACAACAACAGTATTGCGAAAGAGATAAAGGGGTTATATAATATTCAAAATTTGAATGTCAATGTAATTATTGGTCATGAAATCCCAAGTAATTAAAGTTTGAAAATTTGGAGAAAAATATTTGTGGTGTAATTATGAAAACATGACGCAAAAGAATTTGCCAAAATATGAAATACCGTTTTCAACTAACAGACGTTCAAAGAGTGATGTAAATGTACATGAACATATTAGATTTGACATGCGCGAATAAAAATCGATTTTCCTTCATCATATGAAGGTGAATACAACTAATATGTATGACCCACGTGCATTTGAGTTCGGCATTTTGAATTGGAAACGGTGATCTTGTAAACTTAGCACAAATGTGGATATTTCGAAGCGTAGAAAGATGGGAAATGCTACGTTTTTGGATGATAACAAGCTGAGGTCCCTGCAACAATGATTACTCGGTCTGAAAGGTTTCTATTAAAGGTAATGTTGCAAGATTTATCATATTTACCAGGACATCGCCGCGAGTTTCCCTTCACAAACGTAACCGGAAGTGCTAAACATTCCTACGCAGCGCTCGGGAAGAAGAACACATCATTGGATGTAATATTGAAAAGAAAATAAGCCTGTACTAAATAGTGAAATATTTTATAATGCATAAAACGAGATATTTTGACGTTAGAAGAAAAAGTCTAATGAATTAAATTTTGAACATAGGTGCTGAACTTCTTACTTCCGGCGCAATGGATCCCAATGTAGTAATTCGCCGGCGGGTCTATTGTTCCTGTATGACAGTTGAAGAAAAATTCAGATTTACAGGTAAATATAATGACGATTCTGAATAGGATTAGTATTACATGTAATTGTGCACGTTTATATGTCTTCTGATCAACGATCGGACAGGAATAAAATTAGATTCTGTGCTTTTTCCTTGGACTGATTTGGGGTTTGTGTGGTGGTGTTACGTAAGGTATGTATATTTCAAGACGGTGTACAAAATTCTGCGAGATTTAAACTTACAAGTAAATTATAACATTTAGCGCATGGATATTTCATTTTATATTACGAACTAATCTCTCTTTTGTTCAATTTTTTGGATGAAAACCACGTGTACGGTGGGCTGTTGGTGCATGATGTTACACGTGTGGTACTGTTGGAGGAAATTGTGAATCAGTCAGTCAATCAGTTTTTCGTGATATTATGGATCGCAAACATAGAAGATACAGGAGAAAATTTGGTAGTGCCAGTGGAATGCCAGTTGGCAGTGGTATTACAGGTCATGCCATGCCAACTGAAGAAAATGATGTGGAATCGGTGGAGTCATCTGAGGCTATTCAAGGTCTTACCATCAGATGGCATACTTCTACTTCCGAGACAGATGAGTAGTAGGGAAAGGGCTTATCTGTTACTATAAATTGTGCAGGGCCATGTTGTAGGTATAGGGAAAATGATGGGGAATAAGGGATATTATTAGAGTTATAGTGGGTAAGACATGGCCGTAATGTTAAAGGTATAGGGGAAATGAGGGGGAAATAAGGGATAATGTTACAGGTAATCGTATATGGAGGATGTAATGAGGATGGTTGATGCAATGGATGACGTCACATTTAGAGAGTAGTGGAGGGGTCTTGGATTGTACGTTTTGGGCTTGAGGCGGGCCATCCTTGGTCCAATTGGATCATGTGCGGTATGAAGCATTCCTGAGGATGTGGGTTCTCATTCCTTAACAATACTAAAACACTATGGGATTTATGGCCCACCATACTTTTTATGCCTGCTTCAAATTAGTCCGGCAAATTTCACAAATGGCTGCCTTCCCTGCTGTAATTTGGATATATTCAGAAATCTAGTAAATTCTTCTTTAAATAGCACAACACTTGAAAGCCTGATTTTATTTGCCCATGTCGAAGTTGTTGATTGGAGGAAGATACTTTTGTCTAGTTCAGTATATTTCATAGTCTTCAAAAGTTGTGGTCGTGGCAAAAAGTCATCAAAGTAAACGGTGAGATTTTTATTTCAAATTTAGTGTATAAGTTCTTCTTTCAGTGATTTCATAAGCTGTGATACTTGGAGAACTTACAGGTTCACCATGGTCACTCATTTACTCCAATAACTGTCATTCTCCCTCAGTTCACATTTAACAGATTTTGGCCACTGACAAATATGGATGCCATCGCAAAGGCCTTAACCAACATGAATGAAGGGCTAATATTTGAATAATACCAGGCGGTGCGACGGGGCAGTCCTGCCCTTATACCCATGAAAGCAAATTGAATGTTCATACAGAAGACGCTACGGCATTTTTTTATCCTGCTGCATAACCGTGAATGCGTTACATTCTCATGAATGAAGAAAATAGCATTGTGTTTTTAGTTGTTTCGACGCAGGATTGACCACAATGCACGGCCCGTATGTGTATGCTGTGATTTGTGTGTGATCGAAAATGTCACCTGCCCGGTAATTATTCGCCGTCTTTGTTAATGTTATCATCGTTTCACGCTAGTAGAGATTAGCTGCATGAAGGCTCGTGTTTGCTCCACGCTGACAGAGTGTTTTCAAGAGGTGTTTGTTCTCCTGAATTCGGGGGCGCTTTATGCCTATGTTGAAATTGTAGCGCGTACTTGTATGAACGCACTTACCGGTACGCACAAATGATAGCTTGTGCGTATTTTGTCTTTTGTCCCTTGAACGATTCTTCCACTATGAGTGACGCTTTTCCTTATGCAATTTCTCCCAAGAAAGATTCTTTCTTACATTAGAAATGGTAATTTCTCATATTAGGATACCCTTTTCAATATACAATTTTTTAAAGAAGCGATTCTTCCACTATAAGAAACGACCTTCCTAATGTAATTTCTGTAATGTTTGATTCTTTCTTACATTTGAAGAGGTTATCCTTCATACTAGGATACCGTTTTAAATTTCTCAAAAAGAAACGATTTGATTAAATGGCATTTCTCTATAACGAACGATTTTAAATTGTCATTTCTTCTAAAGAAACTGTGTTTGAAAATTGCTCACAATATTGTCCCCACAAGAAAGTATTTGCATAAAATCAAAATTGCTTCCTCTCCAGATTGTCCAGAGTGTCAAAAAGAGGATGATATATCACATTATTTCCTAGACTGTTCCCAATCTGAAAACTTCATAGTTAAATATTTTGATTGGATTAAAACCTTACTAGATGTTACGGTTGATAGGCAATCTTATTTGTATGGTATTGCAGATATTGAGAAGAAAGATTGTCTCAATTACCTCAACATGCAAGCTAAATTCTTCACTTATAAGTGCAAAGTGGGAGAGAATGAGCAGAATTTCACCCATTTTCTGAACGATATCAAATTTACCCTGCGTGTTCTGAAGAGATCTGGTAAACACAAGTTCATGGATACAATAATTGATCAGATTTTGGCCTATTCTTGAAATGACATATCAAATCCATCGCTTTTGCTACCTGTTCAACATGCCACATTGTGAACAAAATTTTAATTCCATGTGATATGTGTAATTTTTTTAATATTTTTTTTATTGTTTCTTTGTTTAATAATTGAATACATGCTGCCCTGTTCCTCCCAGGTCACGTGGGAAATGTAAGGGCAAAATTGTAAAATCGTGGCCAAATGCATAAATAAATGCCCAGTGGTTATGTCCAGGGCTTAAACGAAAAAAAAAAAAAAAAAAAAAAAAAAAATTGTAACTGTGCAACATTGTAACGAAGTTTCAACAATGTTTCGTTACAATGTTGCAGACTCAACACCAGTTAAGGTATAAAATATGCGTATCAGAGAGTTTTTTTCGTAAGTGGTTGATCACTTAAGAAAACATATTGAAAAGGTGATCCTTCACACTAGGTGTAAACTAAAGAAACGATGTTCCTAATTTTATTTCTCTTAAGAAAGTTCTAATTCTGTTACATTGGAAAAGCTGATCCTTCATATTAGGATATCCTTTTCAAAATGTAATTTCTCTATATTTACATATTAAATAATTAATTCAATAATTAATTTTATGATTAATTCTATAATTAATTCTGTAATTCATTAAATAATTTATCTAACAAATAGTCCAAAGTATGATATTTCATATTTTCAAAGAATAATTAATTCAATAAATAATTCAATAATTAATTCAGTAATGCATTCACACATTATTATCATTTTACCATATTTGGCATCAAGCTGAACATTTCTTATTATATGGCGTATACAAACATTTACATTTAGAACATGTGTGATGTTGTGTACACCCCAATAACAAATCATTAATGTGAATATATTAATAAAATTGGACACCAATATTATTTAATAATTTACATATTAAATAATTAATTCAGTAATTAATTTTATAATTAATTATATAATTAGTTCTATAATTCATCAAATATTTATTTAAGAAATAGTCCGAAAATATTGATATTTCATATTTTAAAAGAATAATTATTTCGATAATTAATTCAAGAATTAATTCAGTAATGCATTCATACATTAATATCAGTTTACCATACATATTTGGCATTAAGCTAAACATTTCTTATCATATGGCGTATACAAAGATTTACATTTAAAAAATAGCGCCCTAATTGAAAAAAATGACATATCTTTTTTGTACACCCCAAAAGCATTCCAAGCCCCATTTCTTAAGAATAAATATCTCCCAAATAAATCCCTTTTCCATATATATAATTAATTTAATAATTATTGTTATAATTAATTCTATAATTATACCCCCGCAACGAAGTTAGGGGGGTATACTGGAATCGGCTTGTCCGTCCATCCGTCTGTCTGTAGACACAATTTTGTCCGGAC
Source organism: Hanleya hanleyi (assembly GCA_036873755.1). Lineage (NCBI taxonomy): Eukaryota > Metazoa > Mollusca > Polyplacophora > Lepidopleurida > Hanleyidae > Hanleya > Hanleya hanleyi. The sequence goes on along the minus strand of JAVTVY010010628.1, from coordinate 22,843 downwards.
TACTTCTCCTAAGATTTTGCTTCTATTTTAATGAAACTTTACATATGTGTTACCTATGATTTGAAGATGTGCATGCCCTATTTACAAGCCGAAATTATAATTTTTGGCATATTTATGACGTTTTGAACTTTATAGGACTTTGCCATTTTCAGGATCTATTCCCACACAATTTTGTCGGGACTAATCCTCCTAAGATTTTGCTTCTATTTTAATGAAATTTTACATATGTGTTACCTATGATTTGAAGATGTGCATGTCCTATTTACAAGGCGAAATTATAATTTTTAACATATTTATGACGTTTTGAACTTTATAGGGCTTTGTCATTTTCAGGATCTATTCCCATGTAGAGACAAGTTTCTAGTGTAATCAACTACTCATACTATTTTTATCAAAACATTCTGAAACTCTGTAGACATGTTTGAAGATTTGCATCTCCTATTTGTGACATGAAATATTATTTTTTTTCAAAATTATCCTGACTTGGACTTTGTCGATTTTCTGCATATATTCCAATATATAGAGCATGTTCTTGTGTAATTAACTAGTCACACAGTTATTACTGGATGTTTCTGAAACTTTGCACACATGTTTAATATGGTTTGAAGATATGCATCTCTTATTTATGACCTGAAATATTTGGTCAAAATTACCAGGCCTTCATTACCCAGACTTGGACTTTGTTGATTTTTTGCATATATTCCAATATATAGAGCATGTTCTTGTGTAATTAACTAGTCACACAGTTATTACTGTATGTTTCTGAAACTTTGTACACATGTTTAATATGGTTTGAAGATGTGCATCTCTTATTTATGATCTGAAATATTTGGACAAAATTACCAGGCCTTCAAATGAATTTCTTCAAATATTCATGTAATGAGTGCTGATAACCTGATCAGCAAGCAGTATTTTACATTATAATATTCCATCATTATACACCCCCCGCCCTGCAATAAAGCTGGGGGAGGGTACAGTATCGGCTTGTCCATCCTGTAGATACAATTTTGTCCGGACTAATACTCCTAAAATTTTGCTTCTATTTTAATACATTTGTTACAGAGTTATGGCCCTTCCTATCCTGGGGTTTTCTTTATACTCTATTGAAATATTACTCGGAACAGGAGACTTGTCTTGCAGGGCGGGGGTTATCTCAGTTATCCCTTAGGATAACAGTTACATCTAGTTAATTCTGTAATTCATTAATTAATTTAAAAAAGAGTCCAAAAGCACTGATATTTCATATTTTAAAAGAACAACTAATGATATAATTAATGCAATAATTCAATAAATAATTCAATAATTAATTCAATAGATAATTCAATAATTAATTCAGTAATGCATTCATACATTAATATCATGTTACCGTACATATTTGGAATTCAGGCAAACATTTCTTATCATATGGCGTATATACAAATATTTACTTTTAGGAAATAGCGCCCCAAATTGAAAAACAAATGACATAGCTTTTGTGTTCAGCATTGGTTCAGCATATGACAAAAGATATGTCATTTTTTCAATTTGGGGCGCTATTTCCGAAATGACTAGAGCCGATAGGATTTTTTATATATCGATGTCTGAGAATCATAGAAACGATTTGTATTTGTCATGACTGTGATACAGTATACATCTGAAATTCACAATTTTGGGGTAAAACCTAAACAGTCAAGTATTGTCTTTTTATCAAAATAACACCAGAACCAAATGAACCAGAATTCTGCACCTTACATTAGACTCGCTGCAATGCATTGGCTACCAAGCCTCCCTTCTGATAACATTTGATATTGTTCGCAAAAGACTGGCAAGTTTCATGTTCGCACGATTAAAAACAAAAATCGAGTGGTGCATCATTGGGGATCAGCTGATGCTGAAATTTGAATCGCAATCCTGATCCTCCATCCAGGTCTGTGCACTCCGTACTGGTACATAACAACTATTACTCAAACGGTCCGTTGAAAATAACAGCAAAGGACGGACGCATGCTTCGCTTTGTTCATAGACACGTCAAGCTTATAAGGGAGGTATGAAAGGGAGGGAGGGATGAAATATATGACCTGGCTTTTATTTTGCTCACTTCTGAGAAAATGAAAAGGTCATGAATGTGACTCGCCACTCCTAAGAATTATGACCGATCTTATATCTATGACAAACCCATATTCTGCCAAGGCACGACTGGAGATGGGGACTAATCCTATGAAACGTACATAATTAATCACAACCATGATCGCTGTTAAAACCACAAGTCTCTCTCTCTCACCTATGGTCCCCCGCGTTGTGCCCTTGCATTTCATCTACGATCTTACATGTGTAACGATGTGGAAGGGTCTAGAGCCTAGTCGTGCCAGTGTTGTCTAGCTAGTTTTATCAAATTATACACACTTCCAGTTAATTTGCTTCTAATATTACATACTGATGCATAAGGGTCCTAAATCACTTAAATGTGAATTGCCATTATGACTTGTGCAGTGACCTTACAGTCTTTTCTCAACAAACAAGTAACAAACAACATAACATCTTTGAAGGGAACATGTTCAAAATAGATAACTTTGTGAGAGATTATGAAAATTATTCCTCATCGAAGTCCTCATAGATTTGGGTTACTAGGGCTTTAGATTAGGCCAGAATTAATCAAAAAGGGGCTTCAATATATGCCTGTACATCTGGAATTACACTGGTCCAAATTTCAAGGTTGTTTAATGGCCTTGGTCCCAATAGGGTGCACGGTTAGTCCAGTGGTTAACATCTCTGACTCTCACCAATGCGGCCCGGATTCGATTCCGCATGGCGTCGACTCGGTCGTATGTAAGATTGGGTTTCTGGTCCCAGACCGTGCTCGTGGGTTTCCTTCCGGGTACTCCGGCTTTCTTCCCACACCGCAAAACCAGATGTATGATTGCGAGATATGTTTCTGTGTATGAATGTGCTCGGCCCAGTGGAAGATTGGCTTATAGCCAAACTGGCTACCTAGGGTAAAGAAAGATTATTATTATTATTAATATTATTAGGCCAGAATTAATCAGAAAGGGGCTTCAATATATGCCTGTACATCTGGAATTACACTGGTCCAAATTTCAAGGTTGTTTAATGGCCTTGGTCCCAATTGGTAGCTAGCAATCGAGAGAAAGGTCTAAGATTTTGGGCTTACAAGAATATAACATTTATGACATTTTATATTCAATGATAAACTAAAAGGGGCCGCAAATTCTTGGTAACTAGGTGACCTTGAAACAAGAACTCACACGCCCACGCTGAATTCGACAAATGTTAAATACAAGAAAATATTAATTTTCCTTCAAATAGATTCCTTTCAGGTGGGCTGGGAATATTATTCACGAAGGAAGAAAAATGTGACGAAAGCGATGCAGTAAACCTTTATTCTTGAGTTAATAAACAGATATAAAGTTCATAAATGACCCCTTTCCCAGCTAAATTAGTAAATGCAGGCTTTCTCTTTCTCATCCGTTTAACTGAATGTAGCTGTTTCATACATGTATCAAACAGGGGAGACAACTCAATGGGATAAATGCCATATACATGTAGAGGAGACAACTCTGAATAGTCCAACCGCATAGTATAGTCAGAATTGGATTCAGTTTGGAAGGACTGTGACCTTGACCTCTGAGTGAGTGAGTGAGTAAGTAGAATTTAACGTCGCTTTCAACAATATTTCAGCTATATCGCGACGAACCAACTAGGCACCACCCAGCCGAATTGCGTTCCTGCTACCTCATCGAAGATAACTTTGAAGCAGCATGGAACCAGACACCCTCCATCCAACCTATAAAACACTGAGGACAGTACACAAGACACTTGACCTTTGCCCTATTGAACGCAAATGAATATGTTCCCTCTTTGCCCTGCGGGTAATGTATATCCAAAATTTGGTACCAATCCATACCTTGGAACTGCAGATATCGCACGGACAACAAATGTTAATGGATGGACAGACAGGACTCATCATCGCATCTACATGGCCATGTCTTCGATGAGCATATAAAATATGACTCAATGATTTCCTGATTTTGGGGACAGTGATATCTATCGGCAAATCGTTTACACGCATATGTACGGTTCTCGTGTTTTTGAACATTTCGTAAATCCTTAAAAAAAGAAATTTAAAAAAACTTTCGGGTCGATACCATTTTTGTTTGGTCGGTCGTCGAAACAAAGTATATTTTATTTTGGCCTTACCCTAATATAGGCACAACCTCTATTCAGCGAAGCAAAATTTTCTGGGGCAGGGAAATTAGGTAAGCTTTTACTCAAATATGACGCTTAATTGACATAACTGAATTTTGCTTATCAACGCAAGAAAAAAATATATATATAATTTTTTTTTCTAGTCCTCATTTGGGTACGACGTTTAATGTATTAAGAGGGTAATCTAAAGCCCTGGTTACTATATCTTATGCGTGAAAAAGCCAGGTTGGAATTTCAGCTGGGGCTGGCCACCATGACAGTTTTGCTGCTCCAGGGGCTTAAACCAGGGACCATAAAATATATTTATTGTACGGTCCCTGGTTAAACTGACTGTTTCTTTACACTATGAACCATGTACACACTTCCTCATATACAAGCCGAGGCAATTCCTACTATGCTATGGGGTATCTTTTAATTCATGAGTGGCTGATGATATTCACATACACATCATCATAACTTTTTCATTTCTGAATTTTCTAACAGGGACTTCAAATGAAGTACTTGATACCTACAGTGCAGCGAGTGATTATGGCTCTTGCATCAAGATCCCGGCAGGCTACAACCTTGGCATATGATTGAGAATGTTTACAAATATATTCCTTGTTGTTTTTTCATCATGATTCACATTCAAAATTCTTCATAGAAGAGGGATGGTTACAGAATTCGGTTACGACACTTGATCAAGCTGTTGGTAATTAACTCTTTACCATATTGTGAATTAATGACAAAGGAATTCCTGGCCAATATTATTCTGAGTATTTTGAAGTGTATTTCATCAGTCAAGGTACGTATATATCCTGTTAAAACCTGTGCAGCTTCGTTCATTCTCATGATGAAAGCCTACTTGTACGTGTATATTAGATTGCTGAAAGTCCATTCAGGTCAGGGTGATCATCATTGGAGCATTTAAAACTGTGTCAGCAAAACAACTGGCCTAGATACATTGTACTAGCTTCTCACACTTTGCTGTGTGCAGGAGCCACTGGCTTGTCGGTGTTACTGTTACATATTGCTGGAGAGGGTCTCAAGGAGGGGGAACACTCATTTGCCAAAATTCCCTTTTAAACATAGTGAAAACAGAAATGAGGAAAGCGAGGAGGTACATGTAATTGGAAATGCAGATATACATTAATATTGACCAAACAAGCCATTTCATGTCAATAAATTTGTGACATACATAGACAAAAAATCTACCAGCATTTTCCTCTTATAGTCTCTGGTTTAGCAGACGACAGTCTCTGGCCTAGCAGACGACATACTTTGAACTAGAAACTAGCAAACCCTCAAAAACAACATCTAAGCACTTGAAAAAACATCAAGACACATCTACTATATTCAGTTTATGTAAAAGAACAACAAATAATTCAAAAGACAAAAAACAAGGTTATCAAGAAGAAAAAGCTTCAGAACTATTTCTTTTAGCGTAAGAGCTTTGTTTTTGGGCAAGAGTAAACAAGGCGCATCCTGTTCCAAGAGTTACAGCCCTCCTATATATATCTGCCTGACCCTGCTGGATCATCTGACGAACCTAACGGGTCAACATCGATATATAAAAATGTTAGTATACGCCATATGATAAGAAATGTTTACCTGAATGACAAATATGCATGGTAATATGATATTAAAGTATGAATGCGTTACTGAATTAATTATTGAATGATGTATTGAATTAATTATTCTTTTAAAATATGAAATATCAATACTTTTGTACTATTTTTTAAATAAATTAATTAATGAATTATAGAATTAATTATAGAATTAACTATAACAATAATTATTAAATTAATTATTTATATGGAAAAGGGATTTATTTTGGGGATATTTATTCTTAGGAAATGGGGCTTGGAATTCTTTTGAGGTGTACACAAAAGATATGTAATTTTATTCAATTAGGGCGCTATTTTCTAAATGTAAATTTTTGCATACGCCATATGATAAGAAATGCTTAGCCTAATGCAAAATATGTATGGTAAAATGATATTAATGTATGAATGCATTACTAAATGAATTGTTGAATTAATTAGAATTAATTATAAAATTAATTATTGAATTAATTATTTAATATGTAAATTATTAAATAATATTGGTATCCAATTCTATTAATATATTGAAATTAATGATCTGTTACTGCGGTGTTCACAACATCATACATGTTCTAAATGTAAATGTTTGTATACTCCATATAATAAGAAATGTTTAGCTTAATGCCAAATATGGTAAAGTGATATTAATGTATAAATGTATTACTGAATTAATTATTGAATTAATTATTATTTGAAAATATGAAATATCAATACTTTTGGACTATTTGTTAGATAAATTATTTAATGAATTACAGAATTAATTATATAATTAATTATATAATTAATTACTGAATTAATTATTTAATATGTAAATACAGAGAAATCACATATTGAAAAGGATATCATAATATGAAGCATCACCTTTTCCAATGTAACAGAATCAGAACTTTCTTGAGAGAAATAAAATTAGGAACATCGCTTCTTAAGTGTACACCAAGTATGAAGGATCACCTTTTCAATATGTTTTCTTCAACCACTTACGAAATAAAAAAAACACTTAAAGATGTAATCAGCCTGAAACCTAGGTTGGAATCGATCTCTCCGAAACTCAGCGAAAGTGACATATGTTACGGCAGGTACAAAATAAAACACATTTGACCATAAACAACTCAACTTGTTTCCACGATTCACGAGAAAATAGAAGGAATTTGTCTTTAAAAATAAACGGCATGGCATGCCGTTTATTTTTCTACGGCCGTGTGAACAAGCGTTGACACGTGTGGTGCATTCTGCCTACGTATGCTCTGCCACTCTACCGAACGTTATCTCATGGCTGCAGCTGTTCAGCATTCAGATTCGTGAGCGTCGCTACGTCAGTCACACGTCACGCAGTGACGTCATTTATCCCCGCACAGCACATATTCAATGGCGGAACAAAAAACCCATCGAAGCGGGCAGAGTTTCAAGTTTCTCTGACAAGATATACTTGCATTCGTTGAATATGGCAATCCCACTATAATCAAATATAATACATATGATGCTTTAGCAAACTTCGCTGCAGAAAAACAGACGAGGAAGAGTTTACAAAATCCATCGATTTCTGAGGCTGATTACATCTTTAAGACGCTCTAATACGCATATTTTATACCTTAAGTGGTGATGAGTGTGCAACATTGTGACGAAACAGTGTTGAAACTTCGTTACAATGTTGCACAAGTACCCATTTCAATGACAGTTTCTTTAGAAAAAATGACATTTAAAAATCATTCGTTATAGAGAAATTACATTTTTCAAATCGTTTCTTGTAGAGAAATTATAAAGGGTATCCTAATATGGACAACCTTTTCAAATGTAAGAAAGAATCAAACGTTTCATGAGAGAAATTGCATAAGGAAAAGCATCACTCATAGTGGAAGAATCGTTCAAGGACAAAAGACAAAATACGCACAAGCTATCATTTGTGCGTACCGTTAAGTGCGTTCATACAAGTACGCGCTACAATTTCAACATAGGCATAAAGAGCCCTAGCTCTGGTATAGCCTTGTTCCATACTACGTGAGAACAACGCTATGGCTGTAAACCAGTCACCAGATGGAGTTGTTGGGAAAATGCTGTACGGGCAATATTTGCTGAACCAATTGGCCATAACCTCAAATAATTCGATTCTATGTCCACTTACCTCTCATAAAACCACCTTGTTTATCAGCGACTGTCCATTTTTAGCTTGGCAAGAGATCTAAACTCGGACGAGGGGGGTAAAACTGTCCACATCGCCGCCATCTTGCACCGATCAGAACGCTGATTACGCGCCACAACAACTCGCGATAAACACTACACGCACAGCGGCGATGCAGACAGTTTTACCATCCGTGTTTAGACGTCTTGTAAAACTAAAAATGGACAGTCGCTGATAAACAAGGTGTTTTTATGAAAGGTAAGTGGACATAGAATCGAATTATTTTATTGGTTATGGCCAATTGGTTCGGCAAATATTGCCCGTACAGCATTTTCCCAACAACTCCATCTGGTGACTGGTTTACAGCCATAGCGTTGTTCTCACGTAGTATGGAACAAGGTTATACCAGAGCTAAAAGAGCCCCGAATTCAGGAGAACAAACACCTCTTGAAAACACTCTGTCAGCGTGGAGCAAACACGAGTCTTCATGCAGCTAATCTCTACTAGCGTGAAACGATGATAACAACAAAGACGGCGAATAATTACCGGGCAGGTGACATTTTCGATCACACACAAATCACAGCATACACATACAGGCCGTGCACTGTGGTCAATCCTGCGTCGAAACAACTAGAAACATAATGCTATTTTCTGGTTCATACTCCATCTAAGATTCACGAAACAATGCATACAATAGCCAAGTCTGGGAACAACAATATGTCTAGACTTGAGCCTTTTCAGCTGCACAAAGACTCAGACAAGCTACATGAAGTATCTACCTATTTTCTTCATTCACGAGAATGTAGTGCATTCACGGTTATGCAGCAGGATAAAGCATCTTCTGTATGAACATTCAATTTGCTTTCATGGGCATATGGGCAGGACTGCCCCGTCGCACCGCCTGTTATTATTCAAATATTAGTCCTTCATTCATGTTGGTTAAAGTTATACAAATAATGTCGCTGCTCATTCTTTTGTGTGACGATCAAGCTCTGAAAAACCGACTGGAAGTATTACGCAAGTCGTTTCGCCAGCGAAATTTGTCCACGTGACTTTCTGCGACTGGAGTGATTAAAGACTAGTTGACCAGCTACGGAGAGGCTTCCCCGATGTGCTGGTCGATTGACCGATTCTGTATATAAGCGGACTTGAACATTATAGATAATTTCGAACTCCAAAACCACAAACACTCATTATATCGTACTAGTAGTATAGAAACGGCATATTGGGCCGTATTGACCTTTGACCTCTGGGCCGCAAGGCCGCTATAGTTCCAACAAAGGTCAATGAGTGCAAGTGTACTGCTCTGTGTCTGGGGTTAGGATGCGCAGGTGTATGACGTTATTTCCGGTAGGCGTGAATCGGGCGTAACCTTTGATCTACATCCGGGTTCTTTGTCAAGGATGGGTGCATATCAAGTTAGGATTTCTCCCGCAAATATAAAAAGCGGAACACGGACTTTACCCCTACAATACGGGAAAACTCCTATCAACCCTATCTCAAAGAGCTAATATCGGTCCCCGAGCTTATCGGGGCCTGCCTATCAAGTCATGGGTGGGTGCATGTAAAAGGAGGATTTGTTCCCGAAAATATAAAATGCGAAACACGGACTTCACCTCTACAATAGAGGCCTGTATTATACAATATACGGGAAAATGCCTGTATGGGGTAGGTCATTTTTTTATTTTACTATGGGTTGTTTGGTCTTGTTTTTCACGTCTCGCCACGAAAAACATTATGGGAAGGGTCTCGGAGGTAAACGGTGAACTTTTTCGAAAAGTACCGGTTAGGTCTTTATATAGGCCCATACTGACTATGGGGGTTTTGGGGTCTATATTCAATATTCTGCGCATGCGCAGTCTGCCCAGAGTATAGAAAGCCGGCATTTTGGGTGGTGCGTGATGGCGTGTTTGGGCTAGAGATGGACCACTATTGGTCCAAATGGGTCGTGGGAGGTGTCAAAGTGAAGCTTTTGTAGGGTAGAGTCAGAATGGTATGTTTTTAGTGCAAGTCGCGTCAATCTGCGCATGCGCAGTTGGGTGTAGTAAGTTAAGTGGTCATTTTGAGGGTGCGTGGTGTGTTTGGGGTAGAGATGGACCACTATTGGTCCGAGTGTGTCGTGGGAGGTGTCATTTTGTAGCTCCCGGGGTGTAGACCCCGATTTGAGGGCAATCCACAGCATCTGTAACGGCATGACGTCATCAGTAGGAGTAGTAGCGAAAGCAGGCATTTTGGGGAAGTGAAGGAAGGTATTTGGTTTAGAGATGGACCATCCTTGATCCGAATGCGTCGTGTGAGGTGTCATCTTGTAGTTCTCGTGGTGCAGACCACGATTTGAGGGATGTTCACGTCGTCTGTGACGTCGTCATTGGTGACGTCATCAGTAGGAGTAGTAGCCAAAGTGGGCATTTTGGGGCAGTGAAGGAAGATATTTGGGGTAGAAATGGACCATCCTTGGTACGAATGCGTCGTGTGAGGTGTCATCTTGTAGTTCTCGTGATGCAGACCACGATTTGAGGGATGTTCACGTCGTCTGTGACGTCATTGGTGACGTCTTCAGTAGGAGTAGTAGCCAAAGTGGGCATTTTGGGGTAGTGAAGGAAGGTATTTGATGTAGAGATGGACCATCCTTGGTCCGAATGCGTCGTGTGGGGTGTCATATTGTAGTTCTCGTGGTGCAGACCACGATTTGAGAGATTTTCACGTCATCTGTGACGTCAGTGGTGACGTCATCAGTAGGAGTAGTAACCAAAGTTGGCATTTTGGGGCAGTGAAAGAAGGTATTTAGTGTAGAAATGGACCATCCTTGTTCCGAATGTATCGTGTGGCGTGTCATCTTGTAGTTCTCTGTATGTAGACGCATCTACACACTTGGTGGTCGCATCGTGCATGAATACTACATATGACTTGATACTGTGAACTATAACTGTAAAAGTTCAGGATGGTCGAGTGGTCTAAGGCGCCAATGTCAAGTGCTGATCTGCACATGCAAGACGTGGGTTCGAATCCTACTCCTGACACATGAGTTGTTTACTTGATACTTCTGATACAATAGTTAAAACTATGATACCGCATGATACCGGGCGGTCTTGAGACAACTTCCGGTTCCGGTCACGTGACAGTAAACATGGAAAATCCCGGATGTAAGATGAGGACCCGCATGTACAACCACAGCACCCGGATGGAAGACGGAGGAACGAAGGGAAAACCCCACCGGGAAACCCTGATGTTGACAAGGTCCCGGATGTAAAACCCACTGCCCACACCAGCTAGCGCGCTATAAAAGGGAAGCGGCCTGGCCGTTTCATCAGACACTCTGTCAACCACCAAGATGTTCACTTGTACTACGTGCTCGAAATCATTCACTCGTCTGCACGACTTGCGCCGCTATGAGGCTACCAAGTACGACGGAACCGCCCGGTATAGCTGTACGATATGTACACTGTCGTTTCAGCGCCCGGATCATTTACAGCGTCATGAACGTTCAATTCATGGGCCACCCAAGCGTCCATGCGAAGAATGTGGTCGGCTTTTCAAACTGACCAAGTTGCTGCGACACCAACGCACACGACACCCTGTTCCGCAGCCACGTTTGCAGGTAGAGGAACCCGTAGGCACCAGTATCGAGACAGCGGGAACTCCCACCCATGGCACGAGGGCCGATGATGAAGATGTCGCCCTAATTCAACAGTCAAATTCCGACGACAAGACCTTGGGCCAGATGTTGTACGACGTGGAGAGTAAAGTACAGTTCGTGGACGAACCCATAAATGTTCCTAGCGATCTGTTACACGAAGACCATCCAGTGAGTGACATCTATCGGCACCATTGGCCCATGATCCGGCACTGTTTCAATCGTCATCGCCCTACTCAAGATATCTACAATTTCCGACTGACCGACCTCCCCCGTCTACGCAGCTACGTGGAAGCCATCTTCAACGATCAAACTACGGCCTTCAAATTAAATCTGGCGTTTGGTTATGTGCTGCAGCATAAGGAGACAGACCAAGTCCGATACTTTTACCCAAGCAATAACATCCGGTTATTTGACCAACCGTTTACCATCATTAACCGGGCGTCCCTAGAGACGATGCTGGAGAAAATGGACACTGTGGATCCCTTTGAATGGGCATACGGTCAACGCCCCAATACCAAGTGGATAGTGGAGAGGGTCACCAATGTTACGTTCTTCGTGGTTAAACTGATCAACGCCCTCGGCTGAATGCGTCACCCGTACACTGATGAATAGCATAACACGCCGTATATACTCTCTATGTCTACATGCTGATCGTTGACTTGAGCTCAGTAAACGCTTGTACTTAATGTGACGGTACAATAAAACATGGTTTTTGATATTTCAATTTGTTTTGCTGTGAATATACTAAACATACCCAGGGCGGCTCCCCCAGCCTGGGTGTGATGTAACAGTAGGAATAATAAACTGTATGAACATTGCTGAACTTCTTGTTATTCACGGCAACCGCTATCCGATTGTATGGGTGTGCTATGGGTAGCGCATTTTAAATCTCCCACTCCAGGTATGAATGCGTTGTCTAAACAAGCTTGACCATGATCAGTGATTGGTCAGGTTGTCCTAAACAATTTGGCCATTGGCTCCCGGCATTTGCCCTAGTTTACTTGACCACTGCAAGCTACATATTGTCGTTAGTCTATGTGCAATGTGCTAGCATACAGCACGCGTTTGTTTTAGGCTGCAGTGTTATTTTAGCATTAGTTACAGTATATTTTTATATATTGCCTCAGTATACTGAGAATATGGCATCGAATGAAATTTCCAGTGAATTTGACGATTTCTGCAAAGAATTTAAGCTGACAGAGCAAACTATGACTGAACTTGAGAGATTGGGATTTACCTCGGTAGCGGCAATCAATTTATTAGATGAGGCGCTGATTAAAAAACATTTCAAAGATCTTCCACTAGCGCAGATGCTTTTGCTGAACTCAGGGATAAAAGCGCTTCAATCGAGGGGAACTGAAAATCACACAACAGCGGTACCTGCCCAGCAGACAGCGGCTGTACAGGCAGGAAATACGGAACAAGCAGCGCAAGCTTCCCAGGTCGGCTTCGGGCGACAGGAATTACTTCAGGATCGGTTAGCAGACGGTGGATCTCTTAGTGTGAGAGAAGTAATGAATTTCTGGAATCAAACGGACCCCCCAGCAGGCGCAGGTTTACCACAGACCGAGGAAATATCTGGTAAGGATTTGATTTTTGATCCGTTTTTAATGACTCGCCTGCGTGGGGGTGTCAATGCGCCAACCAAACATTCTGTGAAAGATATTCGGGACTATATTTCGTTTGTGGCGAAACTTTCAGAAGCAGAAAAAACTGACAATTATTCCATCAAAGTAGGAGACGTTGACATTAAATTAAAGGAGGGTAAAATTCCGCTGGAGAAAGTCACCGTTGCACAGTATAATGAAGGTAGCCTCAAGATATTGCGCGAAATGATTATTTCGAATCAAACCGATATACCAGGAATTTTACAGTACGTCTCTTATTTGATCAAAATTTCTATGCTAGCCCAGCAATTCCAATGGCACTCGGTATTACGTTATGACGCAGAGTATCGGAAAAGCCAGGCGGAGTTGTTTAACTGGGGGGCTGACAATGCCTACTTGATGCAGTTATTACTCCGAAGTGACACTCGTCCCCAGTTTGGTCAAAATAAAGTAGCGGCGGGCCAATTACAAAATAAGTCCAGAAACCAAAATAAGATCAATCCATCAACGGGTGTTATCATTTGTCAGAAGTGGAATTCTCGTTATGGCTGTACCATGAGGAATTGCCGGTACTCGCATCGACACATTCAGAGGTTTTTCACCGGACAAAAACATCCGGTGAAAGGGGTGATGCCACGGTGCCAAAAAACTTCTCAACTTAGTGGCCATAGAGCCCACCACCGAGCCATCTCTATTGTCTAAACAAATTTCTAGATGGAAATCCATGTTACAGGATGATCCTGACAGGGAATTTATTTTGTTTGGCCTAGAAAATGGTTTTTCTCTCATCGACAATGACTCTGAAATATCATCTTCGCCGGTCTAGAGGGACAACAATAGCTCTGCTACCAGTCCTAAATTTCGTGCTGCCGTAGAAAAGCAAATTCGCGCTGAAATAGCTGCCAAAAATTATCTTGTTGTGGAAGAACAACCACATATTGTGAGTCCACTGAGTGCGATTACGAAACCAGACGGTAATATAAGGTTAATACACGATTTCAGCCAACCAGAAGACAAGGGAGTTAACTCTTATGCCTCGAAGGAACATTTTTCTTACCAAACGGTTAAGGATGCACTAGATATGATTCAACCAAACTGGTATCTAGCAAAAGTTGACTTGAAATCTGCCTATCGGTCGGTTGGCATAGACGAACGTAGTCAACGGCTAACGGGTCTTAAATGGACTTTTGAAGGTGATTCTGAGCCTACGTACTTCGTCGATTTGCGTTTACCTTTTGGATCAAGGAAAATCCATCGGTCTTCCATAGAATCACCCAGGCTGTTAGACGTATAATGGCTAAAAAGAGTATTTTCATCACAGTATATCTGGATGATTTTCTGATCGCTGCCGAGTCACGTGATGAGTGTATTGAGGCCTATAACACCCTACTGTCAGTTTTACGGTACTTGGGCTTCCAGATCGCGTGGAATAAAGTTATTGATCCATGTCAACGGTTGATTTTCTTAGGCATAACGATTGATACTGTGCTGGGTTCAGTTAGCCTGGACGACCACAAGGTGAAAACATTAAGGGATTTGTTACTTCAGTTTTTGAACCGTACACGGGTGTCTCGTAAGCAACTCGAAAAATTGGCAGGCAAATTGAATTGGGCAGCATTAGTTATTCCATGGGGCAGAGTACACATACGGAGTATTTTTAACATGATTACCTCCCTTAATAAACCTAGGCATAAATGCTCACTGAACACTATACGAGCAGATTTTCAATGGTGGCGGACTTATTTGTTGATAGGAAATAACACCAAACTCATTTGGGATTCTCGCCCTATTGTCTTCACTCACACAGACAGCAGCGCACAGGCCGGCGGAGCATTCTGCCAAGCTGACTGGATGTATTGTGTATGGCAGTGTGACAGGCCAGAACTAGCTATGGCTCATATCAACATTAAGGAACTTGCTATTGTTCGTGAGGCAGCTGTAAGATGGTGTGACGCGTGGCGTGACCACCGAATTGTGGTATACACCGACAATACAACTACGGCAGCTATTATAAACAAAGGATCTACGGCGTGCATTATCGCGCTAGACATTCTTAAGGAGTTGAGTTATTGGTCACTGTGCTATAATTTTTCGATTCAAGCAATTCACGCACCTGGTATCCAGAACGATATTCCGGATGTAATTTCTCGTCTCCACCAGAAAGGCCAAATACAACGTTTCTTTTCATGTGTTCGCCAGTTGTGGCTCCCGTACAAAGCACCTTTCGCATATTGGACGCCAAATCATATGTCTGATAGATCGTTCGATTTTTTGTACTTTCAGTGGTATCTACAGAAAGGTTAATTAGTGATTTGGACAGCAGAGTATACTCATTACAAGCGAACTCATATACAGATTCAACGCGGACTGCCTATCGCTCACAATGGGCGTGTTACCTTCGGTTTTGTTCACTTATTGGGGTTAACCCCTTACCTGCATCGACGCAATTATTGTGTCGGTATGTCGCATATCTTAGCCAAACTCGCGCATTCGCTACAGTTCAGCAATATTTACATGTGATTCGCGTAACTCACGAGCTGTTAGGATTGATTAACCCTTTACAAGATAACGTTCAAGTCAAACATGTGTTACAAGGCCTTAAGAGGGTTAAAGGGACCTCACAGAGACAGAAGGCACCATTAACCCCCAACATGTTACTTGATATTAGAAGTCAGCTAAATTTAACAAAAGTGGAAGATTTGCAATTGTGGGCTGTTATCTTGTGTTGTTTCTTCGGTCTTCTTAGAGTTAACCACGTGGTGGTTAAACCACATTCACCATGGGATAATCCAGCCACGATACGGCGTGAAGATGCGCTACTTACACAGAGTGGATATATCCTGCGTGTGCGTGCATCAAAAACTATTCAGTTTAAGGAGTGTGTACGGGAAGTCCCGCTACCCACTTTTCCTACTTCAGTTCTGTGCCCATCATCCGCAATGTCAAATTTTCTGCAGCATGCTGGTGTGGTTCCTGAAAAAGCATCGCTTTTTACTTGCCAGTCACCTACGGGTCTCCGAGTTCTGCCAGAGAGCGTTTTTCGACGTCGGTTCAGTGGACTTCTCCAGACGTCACAGAACAGCGGTAAGGCGGAATTTAATACTCATTCCCTGCGACGCGGCGGCGCTACGTCGTTACTCTCGAGAGGTGCCCCTCTACATATCATCAGAATATTAGGAAACTGGAAAAGTGACTCTATTTTTAAATATTTGCATCCCGATATCCAATTTAAACAAAATGCCGTGAATAGTTTTTTACCGTAATATATGAATCACGACTACTCTCTACTAACATTTGGATTGGGAATTCATTTACCAACGAACTGTGATTAACTGTGATTTTGTGGGATTCACATCAACTGTCATTCCAGCATCTATTAAATTATGATAATAAGTATTTAATATACTGCCCGCCTAATTGCGATTCACACTTGTGCGCGAAATGGACTCATTCTATCCGCACCGCATCTGAAAGACTGTGATAAACATTCCAGCTTAATTGTGCCGCAATGGCACGCATCGCTTATTTGCATTTTAATTGCGCAAGACTGCATTTCATGTATTTAAATGTGATTTAGTTTGTATGTAATGTATGTTTGTAGTATGTAGTATGTGGTGGTTATTAAATTATATTTTGCCATACCGGAGTGTTGTGATTTAAGGGTGTGCTATGGGTAGCGCATTTTAAATCTCCCACTCTAGGTATGAATGCGTTGTCTAAACAAGCTTGACCATGATCAGTGATTGGTCAGGTTGTCCTAAACAATTTGGCCATTGGCTCCCGGCATTTGCCCTAGTTTACTTGACCACTGCAAGCTACATATTGTCGTTAGTCTATGTGCAATGTGCTAGCATACAGCACGCGTTTGTTTTAGGCCGCAGTGTTATTTTAGCATTCCACCCTCCACACCCTATAAAATAATTTAATAATTTCTTTATTTAACAAAAGGGAATTAGAATTTTTAAACTAAGATATTGTCGAATTCATTTACCAACGAACTGTGATTAACTGTGATTTTGTGGGATTCACATCAACTGTCATTCCATGGACTCTATGAACATAATCTTCAGCATCTATTAAATTATGATAATAAGTATTTAATATACTGCCCGCCTAATTGCGATTCACACTTGTGCGCGAAATGGACTGATTCTATCCGCACCGCATCTGAAAGACTGTGATAAACATTCCAGTTTAATTGTGCCGCAATGGCACGCATCGCTTATTTGCATTTTAATTGCGCAAGACTGCATTTCATGTAGTTAAATGTGATTTAGTTTGTATGTAATGTATGTTTGTAGTATGTAGTATGTGGTGGTTATTAAATTATATTTTGCCATACCGGAGTGTTGTGATTTAAAACACAGAACATATATTGGATGATACAGGACAGATATGGTGTAATACAGCACAGATTTGGTATAATACAGGACATTTCCTGTCTTTTGACAACTTCCGGTTCTGGTCACGTGAGAGTAAACATGAAAAACCCGGATGTAAGATGAGGACCCGGATGTATATATCCGGTATCATGCGCAGGGGTCAAAGGTCACTTCTGTTTACGTGACCGGAACCGGAAGTGTGCACCATGGGTACGCGCTCCGCTCCAAGAGCTCCCATCCAAGAGCTCCGCCCCACGGGAGCTACCACCACCACCATCGGGCGTTGACGCCCGTCAACGCCCGATGGTGGTGGTAGTGGTAGTGGTGGTGGTAGTGGTGGTCGTGGTGTGTGATGGTCGTGGTGGTGGTGTGTGGTGGTCGTGGTGGTGGTAGAACTGGTGTGTGGTGGTGGTGGTGGTGGTAATAGCGGTGTGTGGTGGTGTCTGTACATATAGGGATTAACTCGTGTGCCCCATCATTCCGTATGTATTGGTCGACTAATCAAAATTTCGCTACCACTCGTACTGATGACGTCAACAATGACGTGGAAATCACTCAAGTCGTGGTCTACACCACGAGAGCTTCAAGATGATACCCTGCACACCATCTTTGGATGAGATATAGAACCTCAGTCTCTCAAATATAGCCCTGCGCACCCCAGGAGTGGTCACTTTACTTACTACACCCCAAATGCGCAAACTATTGTTTCAGGACATGCTGCCGTTACAGTATCCTGGCCTGCTCGACGACACTTATGTCACACCGAGCAAAGATTAAACTTTCTCAAACGAAGGCTTCTGATTGGACAAGAGCCTACGAGAGTTGTAAACA
The DNA here is from genome assembly GCA_036873755.1 of Hanleya hanleyi. Taxonomy (NCBI): domain Eukaryota; kingdom Metazoa; phylum Mollusca; class Polyplacophora; order Lepidopleurida; family Hanleyidae; genus Hanleya; species Hanleya hanleyi. The sequence continues at coordinate 4,484 of JAVTVY010010628.1, read as the reverse complement.
TACATAACGCGACTATGAGCGTGGGTATGATGTACTGGAGGGATATTAAAATGATTGGATTTTCATCCTTGTTGTTGTTGTTGTTCTCTCTCCGGTCTATATCATGGCGTTAAGGCGTTGAGACGGAATGAAAATCAGAGCTTTTGGGTTAATTCACCAGGGCGTTGAAGCATTAAGCTAAGCTTTGAATACAGGACAGATATGGTATAATACAGGACAGATATGGTATAATACAGCACAGTTTCGGTATAATACTGGACAGATATGGTAAAATACAGGCCAGATATGGTATAATACAGCACAGATATGGTATAATACAGGACAGATATGGTATAATACAGAACATATATTGTATAGTACAGAACAGATTTGATATAATACAGGACAGATACTGTATAATACAGCACAGATTTGGTATAATACCGAACATGTATTGTATAATACAGGACAAATATGGTGCAATGGAGGACAGATTTGGTATAATACAGGACCGATATTGTATAACACAGGACAGATATGGTATAATACAGCACAGATTTGGTATAATACAGCACAGATATGGTACAATAGAGGCCAAATATTGTATAATACAGAACATATATTGTATAATACAGGACATATATGGTACAATACATGAGAGAAATGGTATAATACAGCACAGATTTGGTATAATACATGACCGGTATGGTATAATGCAGCACATTCAGGACAGATATTGTATAATACAGGACAAATATGGTACAATACAGATCAGATTTGGTATAATACAAGACAGATGTTGTATAACACATGACAAATATGGTATAATACAGCACATTCAGGACAGATATAGTATAATACAAAAGGTGTATATACAAAAAACTCCGGTCAGGAGTAGGATTCGAACACACGCCCCGCACTGCGCAGACCAGCGCTTAGGACAGGCGCCTTAGACCACTCGGCCATCCCGACTTTACATTTATGTTTTAACTATTGTATCAGAAGTATCAAGTAAACAACTCATGTGACAGGAGTAGGATTCGAACCCACGTCCTGCATGTGCAGACCAGCACTTGAGACTGGCGACTTAGACCACTCGACCATCCTGAACTTTTACAGTTATAGTTCACAGTATCAAGTCATATGTAGTATTCATGCACGATGCGACCACCAAGTGTGTAGATGCGTTACATACGGAGAACTACAAGATGATACACCACATGATACATTCGGACCAAGGATGGTCCATTTCTACACCAAATACTTTCTTTCACTGCCCCAAAATGCCCGATTTGGCTACTACTCCTACTGATGACGTCATCAAATCGTGGTCTGCACCACGAGAACTACAATATGACACCCCACACGACGCATTCGGACCAAGGATGGTCCATCTCTACACCAAATACCTTCCTTCACTGCCTCAAATTGCCCACTTTGGCTACTACTCCTACTGATGACGTCACCAATGACGTCACAGATGACGTCGTGAACATCCCTCAAATCGTGGTCTGCGCCACGACAACTACAAGATGACACCTCACACGACGCATTCGCACCAAGGATGGTCCATTTCTACCCCAAATACCTTCCTTCACTGCCCCAAAATGCCCACTTTGGCTACTACTCCTATTGATGACGTCATCAATGACGTCACAGATGACGTGAACATCCCTCAAATCGTGGTCTGCACCACGAGAACTACAAGATGACACCTCACACGACGCATTCGGATCAAGGATGGTCCATCTCTACCCCAAACACACCTCCACGCACCCCCAAAATGACCACTTCACTTACTACACCCAACTGCGCATGCGCAGATTGACGCGACTTGCACTAAAAACACACCATTTTGACTCTACCCTACAAAACCTTCACTTTGATACCTCCCACGACCCATTTGGCCCAATAGTGGTCCATCTCTATCACAAACACACCCCCGCGCACCCCCCAAATGCCGGCTTTCTATACTCCGGCCAGACTGCGCATGCGCAGAATATTGAAAACGAACAATACAATAGACCAGTCGGGTGCTCCTCCCTGAGGGCTTCAAAATAAGACGACACCATAGGACCACTTGGGCCTCACCTAGACCCCAAAACCTCCACCCAGTATGGATCTTTCCCCATAGCCAGTATGGGCCTATATACATTCCTACCCGGTACTTTTCGAAAACTTTCATCGTTTACCTCCGAGACCCCTCCCATCTTGATTTTCGTGGCGAGACGTGAAAAACAAGACCAAACAACCCATAGTAAAATTTAAAAAAATGACCACCCCCATACCCCATACAGGCATTTTCCCGTATATTGTATAATACAGGCCTCTATTGTAGAGGTAAAGTCCGTGTTCCGCTTTTTATATTTTCGGGAACAAATCCTCATTTTACATGCACCCACCCATGGCTTGATAGGCAGGCCCCGATAAGCCCAGGGACCGATATTATCCCTTTGGGATAGGGTTGATGGGAGTTTTCCCCTATTGTAGGGGTAAAGTCCGTGTTCCGCTTTTTATATTTTTTCTGGAGAAACTTTTACATACACCCACTCCCCCACCCTACCTCTCTCAGCAGGCCCCGATAAGCCAGGGACCGATATTAGCCCTTTAGGATAGGACTGATAGGAGTTTTCCCCTATTGTAGGGGTAAAGTCGGTGTTCCGCTTTTTATATTTTCGGGACAAATCCTAATTTTACATGCACCCATCCATGACAAAGAACCCGGTTGTAGGTCATACACCTGTGCATCCTAACCCCAGATACAGAGCAGTACACTTGCACGCATTGACCTTTGTCGGAACTGTAGCGGCCCAGAGGTCAAAGGTCAATAAGGCCCAATATGCCGTTTCTATACTACTCGTACTATCTCTCTCTCCAGGGCGTTTTTAAAGTCTTTTTTGCGGAGTACAGTCACCCGAAAGTCATGTTAAATGATCGTTTTGGGGTGCTATATTACTGGTAATATCAGAAGTGGATGAAAACTCATCCACTTCTGGTAATATATATAGTGCGACGAGGTAATCTACGCACTATATATTCATATTGTTTAGAGGCCCTATCTATCTGTGGGAATAGTCCCTAAGAACGCCCAGTCATTCATAATGTTAAATTATTGTATGTATGGAGCGTTTTCCTTCCTTCGTCGCTCTATATACTCTTGTTTTAGCGCCCCCGACACTGAAACACCCATTGGATTGCAATGTTAAAATTTGTCTGGGGCAATATAACACGAGTATATATAGAGCGTTTTCCTTCCTTCGTCGCTCTATACATAGCGTGGTATAGCGCTTCCCTACCCACAAACACCCATTGGATTGTAATGTTAATAGGTGTCAGGGGGTGCTATAACACGTGTATATATAGAGTGACGAATTTAAAAGAACGGCAATTATTGGTGTGATATTGAAAAGGAACAGGAGTTCTTTATTAGCCATTATTGATGTTTTCATTTACTAGAATTATATACAAAGGGCGTTAATTCATTACACAGGAGACGCTTTTCAAATCCAGTCTCATCACGAAGCATTCGGCAGGAAAGACTAATCGATCAAAATTGTGGGGGCGCTAAAAGACGATATTGCCAAACAAATAATGGAGCATGACCCAGTTTTCGTCAGCTTTGATTACAAATCTTTAAAAGCACTTCAAAAGAATGTATATTCAGGAAACTGATGTAACGGGACGAGTACTGACTAAACCAGGATATATTGTTGTTGTGAATCGCGCCACACGTTTCCCCGAAACAGGCACTCATTTCTCGAAACTACGTGGCATAAGTTGATCTGCCAAGTCTTCAAGGAAGTCTCACGGAAATGGAACAACATTTCTGATCAACAGACCACATATTTCCTTATTTTCTCGTTACCTCAAAATGAGGTTCCTCGTTAAGAATAATGGAATACAAAGCATATTGTATCACATATGAGATTTTGAAGCCTTTCAGTTGTGTCGTTTTTAAGGCATTTATACGCGTATCAGTAGTAGTATAAGAGCATTACAGACCGTATTTTGATGCGTGCGCAGCATATTTTGTGGCGGATTGTGGCGGAAGTGGGAGGTCACGGGAGGGTCACAGAGGTCAAAAGCTACCTCCAGCACAGGAAAGTTCCAAATTGCATATCACGTGACCCAGGTCAAAAATGTATTCCTCCGCGGTGATGCGGTCATGTCTGGCGGTGATTCGATCGCGGGAAAAACCTTCCGAGGAGAAAAAGTAGTCCGATGGGGTCGAGTAAGGTATCAAAGTGAAGCTTATGTGAAGGGGCATCTGATGGACTGGGTGTGGGGTTGAAATATCGGCCTTCTGCGCATGCGCGGTGGCCGAAGGGTATGGAAATAGCCTTTTTGGAGCTAGGGGAGCCCCTAGTGGACCGATGGGGTCGAGTGAGGTATCAATGTGAAGCATTCATGAAGGGGCATCTGATGGGGTGGGTGTGGGATTGAAATAGCGGCATTGTGCGCATGCGCGGTGGCCCAAGGGTATGGAAATAGCCGTGTTGGAGCTA